>JARQWZ010003598.1:0-50000 GCA_033150135.1 Gobio occitaniae
TCTCAAGAACCAATGAGGTTCATTCTCGTGTTACGCATCACGTTTGAGCTTTTTCGAGAACCAATGAGGTTCATTCTCGTGTTGCGCATCACGTTTGAGCTTCTTAGAGAACCAATGAGGTTCATTCTCGTGTTGCGCATCACGTTTGAGCTTCTTCGAGAACCAATGAGGTTCATTTTCGTGTTGCGCATCACGTTTGAGCTTCTCCGAGAACCAATGAGGTTCATTCTCGTGTTACGCATCACGTTTGAGCTTTTTCGAGAACCAATGAGGTTCATTCTCGTGTTGCGCATCACGTTTGAGCTTCTGTTTATGTTCGCTGATCAATGTTTATATGAATAAAAGCCTAAATTAAATCTGTTCATCATACTGTATAAAGTGATTGAGTCTCTTCAGAAAATTTGGACTAAACCGCTCAATTCATTTAGTTTTACGATCTCTTCATGATCTTTATGAAGTGTCAAAGTGGTAGTTGCGTAGCTGTCAATAGAGGGACAGAAATCTCTCAGATTTCAGTTAAAAGATCTTCATTTGTGTTTTGAAGATGAACTTAAGTCTTACGGGTTTGGAACGACATAAGGGTAATTTAAGTTTTTCTTTGGGGTGAACCCAAAGCCACCCATGTATTGCTGAAGTTTAGGGCTTAATGTCAAGCACCTGCACAATTCCTAAACTCGTCAGCAAATCATAATTGTGGAAATTCCAACAACGTCTGATTTGTGTGTTCCTGGAGATGTCAGCTTTGAGTTAACTACTTATACTTTTATTATTGGTTTCACAAGTACACTAGTCAAACTCTCCCAGGTTTCCACCCATTGTGCTTGAGCTTATGTCATGCTATAGTTTCTTAATTTTGTGTCTCGTTGAAGATTTTCACGTTGTAGCACGACTGACATCACACTACTGTAGTGTAATTTACCCCTCTGCTGGTACCCATAAACCCTTCAGCCTGCCGTCGACCCTTGACCTTCCTATGAAATGACAAGTACCCATAATTCTCGGTCCGCCTCACCTCTACCTCTCAGTATTTGTCTCCATCTATCGTGATAGTTGTGATGCAACAGATGAGTCAAAAACTTGTCGGTTTTCGTCCCTCTTTTCATTTATTTAGAGTCAAGAGTGTGTCCAATTTTCTGTCTGTGCGTTTGGATCCACAATCTCTTGTGTGGGACACTGAAAGTCCTCCTTTTGTTGGTTGACACAGTGAAAACTTGATCTGGCTTTACCAACTATCCAATCCAGTATTGCACAAGTCAAACTACTCAACGTTTTCTGGTGATGTTGAGCTAATTTCAGTTTTTGAACTGCCATCATGTGCTTGTGTTAATGTAAAGTTAAGGTATTAACTGAATTTGTTTAGTCAACTTGGAAGGATGTCCATGGATGACTGGCATTGATTGTTCAAAACATTGAAAATCACCCCCCCTACCCCCTGATTTTGGACACACATCTGTATTTTTATTCTACCCAGACTAAAGTCTATGGCTTTGTGATGTTGAGTTATTTCCTAATTTATTGACCGCTCATTGGAAACCCTGTATTGAGCAGCACTGATGATGCTTTTGTGAAGCACGACTCGTGGTTGCCGTCTTTTGTCTATGTGGCTGAAGCATCTTCGTAAAGCATTACCAGCCAAATGGAGACGTAGTTAGTTGCGCAACTCAATTCCACAAGAGTTGCTGGGATTTGTACATTAGCGCGAGTCATGTGAGTTCTGTTGGTTTTATATATTCAACGCTGACAAGTTGATGCCAGAATCACAGTTTCTCAACCCGTTTTACTTGAGTAATGTGACGTGTTTTAGAGAGAAAAAGGACATTCAGTGTCAAGAGATTGAGTTTATCCATTAGGGATGGTGGAAAGGACCTGACTGTGTGTTTCCTCAATATGTTTTTTATTAACGAATAGCTTGAGCGATCGACACTCTAAAAAATGCTGGGTCGTTTCAACCCAAATGTGGGTCAAATATGGACAAACCCTAGCCTGGCTCCGCCCTCCTATGTTCTTCCGCTCAATTTTAATTTTCCTTCAGTACGTCGTTTGTATGTTTGCTGGTTTTCTCCAGTCAAATTTTGAACTGGTCCAATCGGCGAACCGAGAACGATGACGTTGATGTCTAGTCTGAGTTGTAGTTTAGTAATGGCGGTGGGGAAAGATGCGAGCGAAGCCATTCGGTCCGTTGTGGCAACCGAATATCCAAAGTTAAAGCCGGAGTTTTGTTGGTGGCCATGATGTTTGTGGCCCTCCTCCCCACGGGATTCGGGAAAAGTTTGATTTTCCAGCTCGCTCCGTTAGCGGTGGAGGAGAACGCATGATATACGTCACGACCAAATGCTTATGATTGGTTATGGCAGATCCAGAGTGGCTCTGGGAAGATCCAATAGGAAGTGAACGCTTGTCAATGGAGAGTGGCCAGACTTTCTGTACAAACGAAATGTACGAGAGTCTGGTAGGACCGGGCTAGAGTTTAGATTCTCTGCCCGAGCCCGAACTTGACCCGACCTGATCCGTGAACAGTACACTTTGCTTAACGATTTTGTTTAAAAGTAGACATTTCAAGCTTTCTACACATAATTCTCATGTCTGTGAGGCAGTAGCTGCTGAGTTTGGGTTTATTTATGAGACGTGTTCAAGAGCAACCGGCGTCTCCATGTCACGATTATTGTCTGCTATAGCCTTTTTGCTTCTTATTTATTAAATCCTGGCAATTGGCTGTTCAAACATTGATTAAAAATAAGATACAAATACAAAATTCACTTTAAAGAAATGCTTTCTACAAAACAAAACTTAATGAAGTGGTCAAAATCATTTCTGACTCACTCGCATCTTCATAATCAATATAGCCGAGATGAAATTTAAAAATAACATTGTAATATTTAAACATAAATGTGAAACAAAATACATTGTTTAATGGCTACAACAGGTATAGTAGGCTACAGTACAGATAAACGTCATGTCTGAGCGGGATTTGAGCGAGCGTTGTTTTACCGTTGAGGGTTCATGAGTGGAGCGCGTCTGCATAGAGCAGATTATTGAGCTGAGCGTCACACCGCTCCGCTTCGCACATTACAGGCTCGTTCTCATCAGAACGGCCACATATTAAAAAATGGTCGAGTTTAAATCGGGCTCTTAACATGTCGGGTAGGGTCGGGCATAGCTCTAGGCTAGACAAACCCAACCATTGAGTTAAACACTTAATTAAAATGACCCCAATGGCTGGATTTGTCCATATTTGAGTTGAAACAACCCAGCATTTTTTTTTTGGAGTGTAGATGACATGATCTTAAGTAATTTCAAATGCATTTCAAGTTATTTCACACTCTTAAAAATAAAGGTTCTTTATTACCATCGATGGTTCCATGGAATCTTTCCATTCCACAATAGTTTCTTTAGATTATTTAAATACTTTTGCACTAAGAACTTTCCACTGAAAGGTTCTTCAATTGCATTGCTGTGAAAACCGCCTTTATTTTTAAGAAAACATTGTAATGATGTGCACTGATGAATCATTAAAGAGCAGGAACGTGCATTAATAAAGTAATTTTTTTTTTTTTTTTAAATTTATGTCCAATTCAAATGACAAGATCCCCCAAAAATGACAAAAAAGGCTTGCCTTCACGACTTTAAATTTCATTGAAAGTGCCTTCTGTATGTCCACTGGGCCTTGGAGTTTGGAGTAACCGCAGCCTCGATTCTAAACCGGTTTGGTTAAAGTCTGTGCGCTTGCCTCTCTTGTTGGGTAAGTTCAGATTGGTGATCTTTGAACTCGGTATTGTCTCATAACCAGTATCCTTAACTCAATATCTCACTGTTAAAAAAGCAAAAACACTGTAAACCCAAATCCAGATGTGTCTCATAAAGCGATTTGGTTGTTCCTTCACTCATCTTTGTATTATTTCTGATGGTTTTCTGCAAGCGCACCACGTCGGTCCTGAGAATTGTACAATGTGACTCTTTCAGATAGCATTTTTTTTTTTTTCCTGGTGTAATTGTCGGGGCGTCTCGTCGACGACGAGCCCCTGTAGATGTACAGACTGTTAACGTTAAAGCATATTTTAGTAGATAAACAGAAATGAGAAATGGACGGATTGGAGATTCCATGTTTGGCGTCGGTTTTTATTTCGGACGTATTTCTTTTGTGGAAAATTTCTCGGTTTGCTTCTGTATTTGCCAAATATGAGTAAGTTAAAAAATGCTGTATTTTCCTACATGGATTACGTGTTATGGAGAACGCAGAAGGACGTCGGGAGAATTCCGTTTTGTGAGATCTTCACGTTTTGTGTGTCTGGGAATCAGATGGAGGAGACACTGCAGTGAACATTAACGCGTGTCATTGTTGTGTGGATTTGATCTGCCATTAAAACATTCCCCCAGACGTCTTTGACCCCTTCTGTCCTTTGACCTCTGTCCTTGTGAGAGAAATGATTGGCTAAACTGTATGTTTTGAATAGCGTACTATCATGCACTCTTAAAAATAAAGGTTACAAATGGATTCGTTTTAGCAGCGATGCCATAAAAGAACCATTTTTGCTTCCCCAAAGAACCTTTCCATGAAAAGAAACATTTCTTTTCTTACTGGGAAGAAAATTTTAAGAGTCCACACTCGTGTGTTAAAAGTAACTGAAGCAGTGTTCAAATTAATGTGATTAATTGAGTGAGTGATGATTGGCCGTTAGTGATGAACACCTGCTGTTAACAAGTATATCCACTGAAGGTAAAGATCAGTATTTGCTTTAGTTGAGCTTTTGACTTTTAAAACATTATTTTTTCCCTGGCTGCTTTAACTGTGTGTTTATAAAATACATTTGGTGTGGAATAGAAAATACAGAGAACATCTTCAAGTGTGGTTATGTTTTAATAGTGACATATAATCATCATGTAGTTAACGGAGATCATTCTCAGCCCAATCTTTGATTATATTTACATCACAACTAGGGTCCTTTCTTCGTACATCGCTTAATACATCTGAGATGATTTGACAGATCTCCGATCAGTTATCACGATTAGATCTCTGGCTAATTTGGTTCTTCAAACTAATTTGCAGATTGGATTAAAATATCCGGATTAAGTTATCTAAGATTACTGCGCGTTCTTGTGTTCACTGAAGAGGGCAGATGCGGCGATACTCGAAACCACGATTAGCAGTGCAGCGATTGGCTGGCGGCAAGACAACGTAATAACATCATATAATTAAAAAAAGATACCTGCCAAAACACTTGACAAATTACACAAAAAACCTCCCCACAAATTTCTGGACCTTTATAAGGAAACAGCCAAACGACCAAACCAAACCACCATAACCGACCAAACCAACATAAGTTATAAATGTTTTTTTTAAACATGATTCCCAATTATTTATATTCATGATTTTATAGTATTTGTACACCCTTTACATTTTTATTTCAATGTTGTCATTAGCTATTCATTTAGTTTTTAATTCAGTTTGAAGCAGATTTCTTACGTGACAGAGTTTAAGTTTCTTAAGGGTCAAGAGCAAGTTCGCTGCATCAAGCCATCCCATAATATCTGTCACCACTCAAATTAATTCACGGCTCAGATTAACTGTACAGCATGTTGAAGACTGCAATAACATTATAAAGTTATTCTATCAAAAATAAATCTCTCAATCAAGTGGCTGTGTCTATAGTTGTATACACAACATTATAATATTTTCAAATACATTTTTACATTATTTATTATTGCCCCTGGTTCAGTAAGGAACTATTGTAATAAAGAAGCAGTGGTTGGGACAAATTTTAAGTGTCAACGCCGCTTAAAAAGGTGCAATCTAATCCTGTTTACATGAAATAAGCCGCTCGCGAGCAGGTTTAAGTTTATAGACCTGTTGCTATGACAGGAAGTCCAGGATGAGCATAAAAGAACCAAAGATCATGCCAAATCGTCAACAATCAAATCCAGCTAACTGAGTTAGCCACGTACCGAAGAACGGACCCCTGGTTTGGTTATATTTCCTCTTGGTTTGTCTGGCTGCAATAACAATAACTAGTTACAGCAGCGAGACACAATCTAATATTAAAAATCAGGGGTCAAACTAAAACTAAAGAAAACACTGATCACCATAATCGCGACCTAAACATTGACTCTTTCCTTCAGTGATTCTGCTTGTTAACAGTATGTAATGTAAAGCAACGATTCTATTTGTGTTAATTAAGGGAAAAATAGAGATAGGGGGGGGTAGGACTAGAAAAGTTTTGAACTTCTTCCTACTCCTTTTTGAACATGGGAAATTGTTTGTTTTTTCTATTTGAAGTACTTAATTCTTTATAATAATTTTGGAAGTGTGTATAGAGAAGTGTATGTTCTTTTTTTATTTGGTATTTTTAATTATATTGTAAGTATGTAGGAATGTATGATTTAGTTACATACATATTCTCTTCCTGTTATTCTTATTATTCTTATTATTTTTTTAACATGTTCAAATAAAACACTCAATCAGTAGGCGTCCATCACTAATAGCCAATCATCACACAATTAATCACTTATTTACGTCTAACTTTAACACTGTTTCAGTGCTACTTATAAGTTCATTAAAGAAAGAAGAAAGTTTTTCCACTATAACAAACCTTTAGTGCTTCCATGGATGTTATGGAACCAATGCCAGTAAGGAACCTTTATTTTTAAGAGTGAAGTATGATTTTGTTTATGTTAAAATGCATTCTCTTAACCCTGTTCATTGACTACTTTTACTGATATCTAGCCATTCTGGATTGCCGAAGAATAGAACACACAAAGTTCAACACTTCTACAATAAAAAAAGGAACAGAAATTTGATTTTTGCTTGTTGATATGGTTGAATTGGATCAAAGGTCAGCAGCGAAGACATTGGTTAATAAAGTGAGATTAAATACATAAAGTATATTTGTGTAATTTAATTATTGCAGTTTTGCATTTCACCGTTTTCATTCATCTGAATTGTTTTTGTGCAAGTCTAAAATTACAATAACCATCATATTCACACAATGCTACTCTTTCAATTTTTCTCAACATGGGGACAAAGTAACTTATGTGAAAAAGATCATACTCGGATAGTAATGCGTTACTTTGGCCTTTTTATACCTGGTCACTAGTATTTTTTCTGATTGGAAACTTTTCTGATTAAAAGTAACTCTGAATCAGTGTTAAAATTAGAGATAATTAAGTGATTAATTAAGTGATGATTGACAATTAGTGATTAACACCTGCTGTTAACAAGTAGATGCACTGACAGAAGAGTAAATGCTCACATTCAGTCTAGAACTACAATAAGCATCATGTTCACGCAATGCTGCACTTTTGATTTCTCAACATGGGGACAGTAACTTAAGTGAAAAAGGAACTCCTATTTAAGATCCTACTTGGATAGTGTGTTAATTTGAGCCTATTTACACCTGGTATTAAGCGTTAGGTCGATCGGATCATAAGTGGATGAGAGAGACACGTGTTTACACCTGGTGTTTTAATCCGTCTCTTTTGTCCACTTTCAACCACTTCTGTCCTGATTTCTTCAAGGGGAGGGTCTATAGGTGAGTGAATTGTATGACCTTTCTAATGGACAAAAGCTTGCACAATTTACATATGATCCGAGATGATGGAAAAACATGGAGAGCAGCAAGCAGCTGAACGCCGTGAGTGTATTAGTATTTTGGTCTTGGTTTCCAGTACAAACATCTAAACATTTAAATCAAGATGCATTCACTTGACATGCAAAATATGGTCTTGTTCTCTAAGAAATTGGAGTTTTTGAAGAACAAAATATCTGCCAATAAGGTGGAATTTTGCTTCTCCAATAAATGTATCTTGAGTTAGATATTTGAACTGGAAAACAAGACAGAAATACTGAAGACCATGACTTTTTTTGCAGTGTATTATTGTCATGTTGCTAATTTTCTGTGAATAATGTATTTCAAATTTGAACAAGACATCTTTATGCTGCCAAGACGACTGAATTTGGTCTCGATTTACTGATGCGTTTAAGTTATCCAGACACTGTTCTCATCCTGATACACCGATCAGGCATAACATTATGACCATAATATTGTGTTGGTCCCCCTTTTGTTGCCAAAACAGCCCTGACCCGCCGAGGCATGGACTCAAGATGTTAGCAGCAGATCCTTTAAGTTGCGAGGTGGATCGGACTTGTTTGTTCAGCACATCCCACAGATGCTCGATTGGATTAAGATCTGGGGAATGTGGAGGCCAAGTCAATGCCTCAAACTTGTTGTGATCCTCAAACCATTCCTGAAGCATTTGTGTTTTGTGTCGGCGCATTATTTGCTGAAAGAGCTACAGCCACCAGGGAATACCGTTTCCAAAGGGTGTTCATACATGGTCTCAGCAATGCTTAGGTAGGTGGGACGTGTCAAAGGAACATCCACATGGATGGAGGACCCAAGGTTTCCCAGCAGAACATTGGCCAAAGCATCACTGCCTCCGCCGGCTCGCCTTCTTCCCATAGTGCACCTGGTGCCATGTGTTCCTCAGGTAAGCGGCGCACACACACCCGGCCATCCACATGATGTAGAAGAACGTGATTCATGACATTTTTTCTCAGAATTGCGAGATATTACCTTGCAATCGAAAGAAAAAGAGTATCCAGATTTCTCACCAAATTCATTACTTTAATGCAAGAAATTCGGACAAAATGCAAATATTCTCGCTGGTCCTAAAACAGGATTAAATTTCTTATTTTATTTCTTTTTTGAGGTCAAACATGAGCTGGACTCATTCTTGACCGGTTTCACTCATTTGAATATCATTCACAATATGAATTCCTGCACTAGGCACATTTAAGGAAAGACATTCCTGTTCCAGTTCAATTAAGTGTACATGCGTAAACATGGACATTTGCAATATAACGTTGATCGAACAGCTCGTGGATTCATCACACACTCGCAGCATTAGAGCAGATCTGCAGGATGTGTGTGATTGTCACAGTGTAGGAAGCATAAGGCACTGTTACTTGATAAATGTCCATTTCCACCTGCTGGCACAGGAAGCAGTGAATCCGCTCACTGGCAGGGATACCTGGCCCAGGTGGGCAGCACACCCGTCTCATTGGCGATCCTCCAGTATCTCTCCCGCAGGAGGAACGCTCCGGCTTTGGGCTGCCGCTGCCGAGTGAAGATCCCTTTCTTATTCCCATCCACTCGAGTGATGGCTGGAGACACAGAGATGAACAGATCAGGGCTTTTGACATTACATTAACAGCATATGGGTGAGGAAGAGCAATGTCTGCGGTAACATCCTAGTGTAAAATTACTGTAAAAACAATGGCAGTTCAAATCAAAAATAGTCTGTGATTTTGTCTACAATTAGATGTTAACTACATTTCTGACAAAATACCACGGTTACAGTTAGTGTTACCACAGTAAACACATGATAAATGTTGGTGAATTGTTGGTTAAAAGCATTTTAACTGATTTGCACGTTAGTGTTAAAGGATTAGTTACTTTTAAATAAACTTTTGCTGATAATTTACTCACCCCCATGTCATCCAAGATGTCCATGTCTTTCTTTCTGCAGTCGAAAAGAAATGAAGGTTTTGGATGAAAACATTCCAGGGTTTTTCTCCATATAATGGACTTCAATGGGCTCCAAACGGTTCAAGGTCCAAATGACAGTTTCAGTGCAGCTTCAAAGGGCTTTAAACGACACCAGATGATGAATAAGGGTCTTATCTTGCCAAACCATCAGTTTCTGCGAGAAACCCAGCAGTATTTATGCTATTATTTTCGTCTCTGAGCTCTGCCATAACTTCCGCTAAGTGAGGTCAAAATACGATCGTGGTCATAGATATATCGATAGAAGCCTCATTCTACTGATCCGTGCAGTTGCTAATGAGGCATCTACGTATACATCTATGAACATGCTCGTATTTTGACCTCACTTAGCGGAAGTTATGGCTGAGCTCAGAGATGATCACGTTCGTCTGATAAGAGGTAAAATAATAGCATAAATACTGCTGGGTTTCTCGCAGAAACTGATGGTTTGGCAAGATAAGACCCTTATTCATCGTCTGGTGTCGTTTAAAGCCCTTTGAAGCTGCACTGAAACTGTCATTTGGACCTTGAACCGTTTGGAGCCCATTGAAGTCCATTATATGGAGAAAAACCCTGGAATGTTTTCATCCAAAACCTTCATTTCTTTTCGACTGCAGAAAGAAAGACATGGACATCTTGGATGACATGGGGGTGAGTAAATGATCAGCAAAAGTTTATTTAAAAGTGAACTAATCCTTTAAGGCGAGACACTACAGGTGAATAGGGATTTTTTTTTTAATTACAAGAAACTTCTCCAGTTTATTACTGGCATAAACATAAGAAAAAAATGTATTACAAGTTTTGTGTAAATTAATGTTTTAATATGCAAACGAGGCCTTATATACTTAAATATACGCTCATTTGCATACATTTCCAAAAAAAAAAAAAATCTGGAAATTGGAAAGGACCAAGTTTAAAATGCTTGGTTCTATTTGTTGACATGTTAGATGAGAGGGGATTCTGGATATCTTATTTTGTGCTTTAGTAAATTAGAGAATACTGACAATAGCCTTTAAAAAAAAAAAAATCAATTTTCGCCATGTTTTTTTGGAGTAAAAGGACCTATAACTCAGAATAGGAATAATATATCTACAAATCCCTCTGGAAAAGCCTTCAGAATATAGTTCAGGATAAGACTGGAAGAGTTGGTGCTTGTAGGTGCTACTGAAGTGGATATATCTGACTCAAGAGTGTGAGAAAAAAGGCCTTTAAAGTTTTATATTGTATAGTTGCATACATTTCTATGAAACCCCCAACCTACCAACAAAAATATATTCAGTTCATTAATGTCAGTAGTGTATTATATTTAAAACACATGGAAATTGATAAATGAATAAAGGATTAATAGCAATAGCTTTAATCTGAAGAGAACTACCTTAAACAGTCACACACACTGCAGACGAGCTGTCCCTGTTTGTTGTAAATGTCCATCTATAACTATTTGAATCTAATTCTGACGGGGTTTCGTCGTCTAATCTGTTGTTGTTTACTTTCTTTTTACTACCTCTTGCTACTTGATCTTTTATCTGAGCGCTTATGAGCTGATTTCAGCGTCAGGCGGAGAATACTCAAAGAAGCGCGTATCACGTAGTGAGAAATTCACATTGACCAATCAGATGTGGTTTTCGGCTGTTGGTTAGTTCTACAAAGGAAATGTCCATATTTGGATGAGCCAGCGCTGTGTGTGAGACTGAGCTTTATAATGAGACCAGGCGTGACATGATACTGTGAATGGAGACGCACGAGAGCTCGCGCTAGAATAACTTTTGATGATTTCGGGTAGAAACCTAAAGGCGCACGTTGATAAAATATAATGAAATAACCACCTTAATGTGTAATGTTGACTTTTTTATTTTGACATGAAAGCTTGCATGTTAAGGGAGAAAACTGGGATAGTTCACCCAAAAATTAAAATTAGCCCATGATTTACTCACCCTCAAGTCATCCGAGGTGTGTATGACATTCTTCTATCAGACGAATACAATCGGAGTTATATTACAAGAGTTCAGGCTAATCCAAGCTTTATAATGGCAGTAATAGTTGCTCTGTTTTTGAAGTCCATAAAAAGTGCATCTGTCCGTCAAATAACTGCTCCACGCGGCTCTGGGGTGTTAATAAAGGCCTTCTGAAGCAAATCGATGCGTTTGTGTAAGGAAAATATCCATATTTAAAAATGTATTTCATTTTTTTCTATGGCTCTGCATCAGCCGTAGATACAGGTGCAAAATACCGGTGCGATCATAGATATATACATAGATTCCTCATTAGTGCCTGCGCGGATCGGTCGAATGAGGCATCTACGTTTATCTTTGATCGCGCCGGTATTTTGACCTTATTCGCCGGAAGTTATGGCGCTGGGAATACTAGATGACATTCATCTGATAAGAGGTAAAAAAGTAACATAAATACTGTTTGGTTTCTCGCAGAAACCGATCGTTTCGTGTCTTAAGACATCAATGTGTCGCCACGAGCCGCATGGTTTAATATGGATTGGTATGTCTATGTGTTTTTACTCTCATTGCTCTCATACTCTAAAATATCCCCATTGACATCATTATACGACTGACACACAGCAACAGTTGGAGTTAAAAATCTTCATTTGTGTTCTACTGAATAATAAATAATAAACTCTGCGAGCCTGATTACAAAAACAAAAGGCTCACCATTAAAAGCCATGTCCCAAACACTTCAACATAAATCAAACCTATACACTACAGTAGCCTATTTGAACCAGTGTGAGATTCCTTACCTTTTCAAATTAATTTTACACTCCTATGGCCAAAATTTTTTTTTTAACACTTTACAATAAGGTTTAATTTTTGTTAGTATTAGTTAACCAACAATGAATGAACAATACTTCAACAGGATTTATTAATTTTAGTTCATGTTAATCTCAACATATTCAGACCCAAAGTTGTGTCTTTTAACATTAGGAATGAACTGTGAATGGACTGTTACAAAACACAAACATTTTATTACTAAAAGAAACAAAGGTTATTGCTCTCTGTTTGTTCATGATAGTTAATGCATTAATAAAATGAGACCTTATTTGTAAAATGTTACCAAAAATTATATTGTCTAAAAAATAAAAATAATATGCCTAAATAATGCAAACAAGTAATTGAACAGCATTACTTAGGCTGCATAATAAAGAATCAGAATGCATGTGCATGAAATAACCTCCGCACAGACGATAAAGAAATGGTTTTAATCAAACCATATTGTTGATGGAAATGATACGAGAACAATAAAAGTGCTAATTATAAAAAATAATGCTTCTGTGTTTTTGAAAAAAAAATATGTTTAATATTACAGTAATAGTAAACATCTGTAATATTAGTCTAGTCTATTAGGAATAATGTTGCTGTTTGAGAGCGCGCTGAAGCTGGAGAGAATGAACGAACAACCATAAACTGAAGAGCTTAGAAGTTTAATTAACAACTAAACGCATCATATATGAGAACAATCAGATATTTATACAAAATAAATATAATATTACAACTTCTATTAGCACAAAATCACGCATAGGTGAAGGGTTATAACTCCTGTGGATGCTCTTCCCCTGTTTGAGAGCGTGCTGAAACTGAAGATGATCACCGGTACAGTGAAGCACTGCGGGTTATTGACTTAACCAAACACATCCTATATGACTTTAATCAGATGTTTATACTACAAAAACTTAATATTACGACTTACATATGCTTAAAATGACGCGAATGCACAAGCGAACTTGACTGTGCTGGTCAGAATGCGTTGTTGACGCTTCCCACAACAGCGCGCTGAAAAACAACTAAACCCAGAGAATTCACTACGTTTTATAACAGAAATATTCTCATTGCAGTGTTATGTATAGGACAGTCCCAGTAGTTATTAATGCTGTGCATTTCTGTTTGAAATGCGCGCACCGGTACAATGAAGTGCTTTACTGCATCGTTAATTAACTCAACCAAACGCATCCTATATGGGATTATATACACAAAATAATAAATATATTACAACTTACAATGGCACAAAAGGCTGTGAATGCACAAGCGAACTTGACTGTGCTCGTCATGAAGGTGTAACTCCGTGGGCGCGCTCTTCCCTCAACAAACGTGCTGAAACACAACGCTCTTTTACAGCCTATTCTATTCTCATTATCATTTTATGTAGATTATAGAAGACTTGCGCTGCACATGTTGCACATAACTGTATTTTCCTTTTCGAAGTGATTCCAAACATATTTAGAGCAATTCAAACCCATCATGGTGGACAGCGCGTCCGTCTCAGCTGAAGGAAATAATACATTATCTATCGGCTTGACTATATCGGTCAAATTTTCTTATTGGACCGATAACGATAACATCAAAAATAATCATTTATCGGCCGATAACGATATGTTGCCGATATATCGTGCATCCCTATTGTTTTTGGGTGAACTATCCCTTTAAGTCAGCGCTGTTTAACTGGCTTTAAACTAGAGAGAGATTTGGCAAGTATCTCACTCAGCAAGTAAACACATTTGAGAGCTTGTGAGTCGCGCGCGGTTTCGTTCCGCTTTTGGCACCGTTTCCCTGGTCTAAAATCTAGTACTGCCACCTTTTGTTGACATTGTGAAACTGCATGATTTGTTAATTATGCGTGGCGGGCCATAGATAATATGTTTTAATAGACAAGCTGCGGGCTGTTTGAAATTCATCAAACAGGAGGACACGCATTTGGACACCCCTGCTTTAACCCATGTTCAAGGTAAATGGAAGGCCCTGCAGATAACCATGATTTTTGTTCTCTTATCAAAAGCGTGCATGACTGAACAGTGTGAGTGCTAATGTGTTCCAGAAAAACGTGTTCAGATCAAAAGGAAAAGGCTGCGCTTCTTTCCTACTTTGAGCCGTCATGAAGTCGGCGAAGTTCCAGATGAGTTCTCCGATGACAAACTCCTTCCTCTTCTGGTCAAACACGTTGTGGTAGTTCTGCAGGACCGTCTTCTGATACTCCTCTGTGAACATCATGGGTGGATCCTACAGGACAACAAACACAGGACAGAAACCAGGTCAATACAACCTAGCCAGCAAGTGTGCGTGTGCGCGTATGTATGTATGTGTGTGTGTGTGTGTGTTTATGTATGCATGTATGTGTGTATGCATGTGTGTATGTATGCGTGTGTGTGTGTGTACGTATGCATTTATGTGTGTGTGTATGTGGGCATGTTTTTGTGAAATATCAGGACACAAATGTGTATAATGTCATGGGTATTACAAAAAGAGGGTGAAATATGAGGACGTTCCCCATGTCCTCACTTTTCAAAATGCTTATAAATCACAGAATGAGGTTTTTTTTACAGAAAGTGAACTGCACAGTCTCCTGTGAGGGGATAAATTTAGGGGCTGTGTGTGTGTGTGTGTGATGGGTAGGTTTAGGGGCAGGGGCAGTGTGTGTGTGTGTGTGTGATGGGTAGGTTTAGGGGCAGGGGCAGTGTGTGTGTGTGATGGGTAGGTTTAGGGGCAGGGGCAGTGTGTGTGTGTGTGATGGGTAGGTTTAGGGGCAGGGGCAGTGTGTGTGTGTGTGTGTGATGGGTAGGTTTAGGGGCAGTGTGTGTGTGTGTGATGGGTAGGTTTAGGGGCAGGGGCAGTGTGTGTGTGTGTGTGATGGGTAGGTTTAGGGGCAGGGGCAGTGTGTGTGTGTGATGGGTAGGTTTAGGGGCAGGGGCAGTGTGTGTGTGTGTGATGGGTAGGTTTAGGGGCAGGGGCAGTGTGTGTGTGTGTGTAGGTTTAGGGGCAGGGGCAGTGTGTGTGTGTGTGTGTGTGATGGGTAGGTTTAGGGGCAGGGGCAGTGTGTGTGTGTGTGTGTGTGTGTGTGTGATGGGTAGGTTTAGGGGCAGGGGCAGTGTGTGTGTGATGGGTAGGTTTAGGGGCAGGGGCAGTGTGGGTGTGTGTGTGTGTAGGTTTAGGGGCAGGGGCAGTGTGTGTGTGATGGGTAGGTTTAGGGGCAGAGGCAGTGTGGGTGTGTGTGTGTGAGGGGTAGGTTTAGGGGCAGGGGCAGTGTGTGTGTGATGGGTAGGTTTAGGGGCAGAGGCAGTGTGGGTGTGTGTGTGTGAGGGGTAGGTTTAGGGGCAGGGGCAGTGTGTGTGTGATGGGTAGGTTTAGGGGCAGAGGCAGTGTGGGTGTGTGTGTGTGAGGGGTAGGTTTAGGGGCAGGGGCAGTGTGGGTGTGTGTGTGTGAGGGGTAGGTTTAGGGGCAGAGGCAGTGTGGGTGTGTGTGTGTGAGGGGTAGGTTTAGGGGCAGGGGCAGTGTGGGTGTGTGTGTGTGAGGGGTAGGTTTAGGGGCAGAGGCAGTGTGGGTGTGTGTGTGTGAGGGGTAGGTTTAGGGGCAGAGGCAGTGTGGGTGTGTGTGTGTGAGGGGTAGGTTTAGGGGCAGAGGCAGTGTGGGTGTGTGTGTGTGAGGGGTAGGTTTAGGGGCAGAGGCAGTGTGGGTGTGTGTGTGTGAGGGGTAGGTTTAGGGGCAGAGGCAGTGTGGGTGTGTGTGTGTGAGGGGTAGGTTTAGGGGCAGAGGCAGTGTGGGTGTGTGTGTGTGAGGGGTAGGTTTAGGGGCAGGGGCAGTGTGGGTGTGTGTGTGTGAGGGGTAGGTTTAGGGGCAGGGGCAGTGTGGGTGTGTGTGTGTGAGGGGTAGGTTTAGGGGCAGAGGCAGTGTGGGTGTGTGTGTGTGTGAGGGGTAGGTTTAGGGGCAGGGGCAGTGTGGGTGTGTGTGTGTGAGGGGTAGGTTTAGGGGCAGAGGCAGTGTGGGTGTGTGAGGGGTAGGTTTAGGGGCAGGGGCAGTGTGGGTGTGTGTGTGTGAGGGGTAGGTTTAGGGGCAGGGGCAGTGTGTGTGTGATGGGTAGGTTTAGGGGCAGAGGCAGTGTGTGTGTGTGTGTGTGTGAGGGGTAGGTTTAGGGGCAGGGGCAGTGTGTGTGTGATGGGTAGGTTTAGGGGCAGAGGCAGTGTGGGTGTGTGTGTGTGAGGGGTAGGTTTAGGGGCAGGGGCAGTGTAAGGGGATAGAAAATACGGTTTGTACGGTATAAAAACCATTACGCCTATGGAATGTCCTCACATTTCACAAAAACAAACACGTGTGTGTGTGTGTGTGTGTGTGTGTGTGTGTGTGTGTGTGTGTGTGTATGAATGACTGAATCAGTATGTTCCATGTGTAAAACAAGCCGACTGTTAACTGTTAAAGTCTAGTAAACACAGGCTAGACAAGGTTCAGATTGTGTGCACTTACACTGTGTAGGCCGGACACGGCGTCCGCTCCGTACTCGCTCTGGATTATGGGCTTCTTGTATTTCCCATACCAGTTATCAAACTGAGTGCTGAGCTGAAGACCGATGACCTCTGTGTGACCCGGGTCATGATACCACGATAAATAACTGTTTACACAAATAACGTCCACATACGGGGCCTGAGGATGAGAACACATCGACACAAACAGCTGTTATGACACAAACCATGTGACATACTGTGAAAAACACACATATCTAATGTAAACTGTAGTGGCGCAGATCAACTGTAGTTCAACTCAATGATAGCAATACATAGAAGATAAGAAATGTTTAAACAGCTGAAATAAGAAGGTCAGCAGGTACAAATCACTCAAGAATAAATGTATGAAATGTGTAGTTTATGTCTCACCCCCTGATCTCTGGCGTAGTTACTGTTTGTGATGTACGTGACCGGCCGCGTGGAATCCAGAGATTTCGTATAAGACACGAGTTCCCTACGGAAAAATACAACAGGACATGATTTTCTGACACTGCGAACTATAATTTAGTCACGGATGGTAAAATAAATATTTAAAAAAAACGACTGATTCCCACTCAGGTTAGAAACACTTCTTTGTCAGTCTTTCATGATACATAAGGATGTATTATTTTAAATCATTTATAACGAATGAATAAAACAGAATAAAACCGGAAACCGAAGGGAACGCAGATATGATGTCATCGATAGGCCACGCCCTCACAAGTCCCGGTTCCTCGGTTAAAATAGCAATTTCTCACGATTTACAAATAGTTGGAAACATTTGGGATGTTGTAAGTACTCAACTGAACAATATATAACACTGGCATTTTACTGAAAAAATGTTACATAGTGCACCTTTAATGTGAAATTATTGAATTATTTTAAATTTAACCGTTATTATTACTAATTTAATTTATAGTGTAAAATTATTGGTAACATTTAATAACATTAGTTAACTATAAAAAAAAAATTACTTCTAAAGAATAATTAATCTTAACATTTACTAATTTATTATTAAAAACAAAAGTTGTTAAGCTAATGAACTAACAGTGAACGGTTGTATTTTTATTAATAACGTTAACAAAACATTAAATATTAATAAATACTGTAACTTATTGTAATGTAAAGTGTTACCAAAGTACTTATTTTATTTATCATTTATGCATTTTAATTAATTTATTATATTTTTCACTTATTTTATTGAATTTGAATTAAAAAATTTCAAGCTGTGGTAGAAATGTTTTTTTCTCTAGATTTTCCATGACCACGGGAAAATGAACAATAAACAATAAACTAGTCAAACGGGAAAAGGAACAACGTCTAGCCAGAAGGGACATTAACATCATGGCATTGTGTTTAATATTGCACTATTGCAGTTCGAGCAAGCATTAATAATTCAAACGGACGCTATATTCTAGCGTGCATGCAGAGCTAAAGCCGTTGAGACTCAGAGACTCGTATAATAAACCGTGAGAAGGTGCCAATGGCGTCTTTATGATGCTCAGGTATGTAAATGAGCGTCAGAGCAGGTGTTTCTCTCTGAAGACATTCTTTACACACGCGGAACAAGACTCAACATATGATCATCACGCACAAACACCCTCATTATGAATGCATTTTACTGTCAAAACAACAGCTTGACATGAACACAGAAAACACCACCACACACACACACCACTGCATCACATTAAAGGTCATGGAAAACAGGATTTTTGCTCTCTTAAAGGGGTCATGACATGAGAAATCAAATTTGCCTTGATCTTTTGACATACAAGAGATCTTTGTACCATCCTGCAAGTTTCAGAGTGCCCTCCTCATTATAAACAAGCATTTAAAGGTGCAGTGTGTACGTTTTAGCGGCATCTAGTGGTGAGGTTGTGAATTGCAACTGCCCACCGCTCACCCCTCCCTTTTGAAGCTACGGTGGCCAATACAGGACAAACATGTCGTTGTCTGAGACAGCAGAGAGTAGCTTGCGCTCTGTAGAGAAGTTTGTCCGTTTAGGGCTACCGTAGAAACATGGCGGCGCAAAAATGGCGACTTCACTGTAAGGAGACCGCGGTGTGTGTAGATAGAAACGGCTCATTCTAAGGTAATAAAAACATAACGGCTCATTATATAAAGTCTATATACACCACTGAAAACATAGTTATGTATATCATATTGCATTTCTGTCAATAGATCCTCATAAATGTGACCCTGGACAACAAAACCAGACATAAGGGTCCATTTTTGGAAATTTGAGATTTATACATCACTTTTCTAATAAATAAGCTTTCCTTTGATGTATGGTTTGTTAGGATAGGACAATATTTGAAAATCTGGAATCTGAGGGTGCAAAAAAAAAAAAATCTAAATATTGAGAAAATCAGCTTTAAAGTTGTCCAAATGAAGTCCTTAGCCATGCATATTACAAATAATAATAAATTTGATATATTTACGGTAGGAAATTTACAAGAACATAATCTTAATATCTTAATGATTTTTGGCATTAAAGAAAAATTATAATTTTGACTCATACAATGTATTGTTGGCTATTGCCACAAATATATCCCTGTGAGATTATGACTGGTTTTGTGATCCAGGGTCACAAATACTACAAACTGCACCTTTAATAAAGCACCAAAAATGTCTCGCTTTGATATGCTGTCCCGGATCGCATCAGAGGATTATGTTTGTTCGGAGCATTTGACTGAAGATGGTTTTGTAATCGAGGCACAGCGAAATAGAGTTTGCCAAAGCAGTCAACTATATAATCTGACAGCAGCTGCATCGCAAACCGTGAGTAAATGATTAAATTGATAATGTTTCCTATGCAAATGACGTTAGCCAATCATAATAGTGGCGTTACTGAGAAGCCTTAGAGAAGCCTTAAAAAAAAACACACAAAAAAAACGGATCGTTTCAGACGGAGGCTCAGAATGAGGGTTGAAAATAATACTTTTTGTGCAAAAAACTTATCATAAGTGAACCTCAAGGAACATTTTAAAATAATAATAAATCCATGTCATGACCCCTTTAAAACAAGATTTAATCCTGCATCATAAATTGCATTACGCTACAGCAATAGAAGGTCAGTGTTTCATCTGAAACCATTAAATAATTAATTCACATTTCATTTGTCTCACTTGAAATAGAGTCCCGCGGGCGGCATTTCAGACGCAGGCTCATTGGCCACAGACCACATGACCACAGAGGGATGGTTTTTATCACGTTGGACCAACTCCTCCATGACGATCAGGTGATGAGCCAAAGAAGCGTTCCCAAAACTCCTTCTGAGGGCGACACACACACACACACACGATCTAAATATAATAATAACACCAGCTCAAACCAAATCACGCCATATAGATTGAGATGAATTAGTATTGTTATTGTTAACTAAAACTAAATGATTAGAAATTGGTTTTGTTAACTAAAATAAATCAGAAATAAAAAAGCTAATAACAAAAATTACAAATGCCATCTTGGAAACGAATTGAAATAAGCACTAAAGCTGAAAAAAACTTTTTTGTATAATTACTAGAAATTAAAATTAAATTAAAATGAAAACTGAAAATGCATGGAATAAAAGGCTCATTCAAAATATTAATAAAGACTACAATAGTATATTATTAGTTCACTAAAACTACAAGTATTAAAAATCTTTTTCATTATTTTGATATAAAGCTGAAATGAAATAAAATATAAATATTAGGTGAAAAACTGAAATAAACTAATTAAAGCTAGACAACAATGCTTTTAAATAAACTAATAAAATAACAAAAGCACAAACTAAAATACGAGCCAATTCAAAATATGAATAAATACTATAATATTTCATAAATAATACTAAAATAACATTGATTAAATAACATTAGTTAACTACATTAGCTACTATGAACTAACAATGAAACAAAATTATTAATACATTATTAAAATCCAAAGTTGTCTCTGTTAATATTATTTAATGGACCTGAGCTGACATGAACTAACAGTGAACTGTTGTATTTTTATTAACCAACATTGACAAAGATTATTAAAAATAGCGAATGCATTGCTAATGGTTAGTTAATGTCAGTGTATGCCTGAACTAAAGGATCATGGCCTGTCAGACATGGATTCATTTCCTTCAAACTTGTAACCTTGACATCATTTAGACAGATGAAGAAAGGGATGCAACAGTGTGTTTCTGTGCCACACAGTGTGTATATGGTGTGATGGCGTCTCACATGTCTTTGATGCCCACTCCAGGACACTCGTCTATGACCACGATGCCGTGGCGGTCGGCCATCTGCAGGATCTCTTCGGCGTAGGGATAGTGACTGGTGCGGAACGAGTTGGACCCCATCCACTTCATCAGGTTAAAATCCTTCACGACCAGAGGCCAGTCGAAGCCTTTCCCCCGGATCTGAGACACAAACAGCGTTTATTATAAACCATGTGCCACCTAGAGTTTAGATTCTCTACCAGAGCCTGAAATTGATATTTCCCGCCATAATCCTCAAGCCGGGCCCTTGATCAAATATTTGTGTGTTTTTAATTATTACTTGATTAATGTACCTTATTACCTTATTACTAGGTATTTTAACTAATATTACAACTAAAAAAACAAATGTGTACAAAGTTGCACAAGTCAGGATTGGTCTAAAATGTGTATTAAACTCACAGCACATGTGATGAAGTGATGAAGCGCAGCATTCTGAACAGAACAGTGCACTTTGCTTGACTATTTCTTTTTCGAATCGTTTTGTTTAAAAGTAGACATTTCAAGCTTTCTACACATAATTCTCATGTCTGTGAGGCAGTAGCTGCTGAGTTTGGGTTTATTTATGAGACGTGTTCAAGAGCAACCGGTGTCTCCATGTCACGATTATTGCCTTTTTGCTTCTTATTTATTAAATCCAGGCAATTGGCTGATGAAACATTGATTCAAATTAAGATACAAATACAAAATTGACTTTAAAGAAAGGCTTTCTACAAAACAAAACTTAATGAAGTGGTCAAAAGAATTTCTGACCCACTCGCATCTTCATAATCAATATAGCCGAGATGAAATTTAAAAATAACATTGTATTTTGTTTCACATTTATGTTTAAATATTATATTGTTTAATGGCTACAACAAGTATAGTAGACTACAGTAAAGATAAACGGGATTTGAGCGAGCGTAACGGTGAGCGGATGATGAGTGGAGCGCGTCTGCATGGAGCGGATTATTGATCTGATCGCCACACCGCTCCGCTTCACTCATTACAGGCTCGTTCTGGCAAGAATGTCCACATATTAAAAAATGGTCGGGTTTAAATCGGGCTCATAATTACAGTTAAAGGTCCTGTTCTTCGTGATCCCATTTTTCAAACTTTAGTTAGTGTGTAATGTTGCTGTTAGAGCATAAATAATACCTGTAAAATTATAAAGCTCAAAGTTCAATGCCAAGCGAGATATTTTATTTAACAGAAGTTCCCTTTCAAAGCCTACAGCGAACGGCCGGTTTGTTCTACATCTCTGTACTTCCTGCTTTAATGACGGCAGTAGAGCAGTTTGTCGACTAACCTCCGCCCACAAGAGTACGCGAAAAAAGGGGGCGTGGTCTTGTTGCTCCCTCGTGGAGAAGAGGAAGTGTTGCGTTCGGTTGCGTTTGTAGTGTGTTTGTCGCCATGCCGTCGAGACGCTGTTATTTTCATCCCGGAGTCAAGTCACCTTTGTTTGGCTTTCCCAGGGACGCTGTACTTAGAGATCATTGAGCGCATGCATCCCCGTTATGGTAAGAGGCGTGACTTTTCCGGGCAACGTGCGCTCTGCGTGCGCTAAGCTACTGTCGAATCACAACACGGGAAACGCTGGCACAATCAGAACTCGTTACGTGTTTCTGAAGGAGGGACTTCATAGAACAGGGAAATCCTCAAGCCGTTTTGAGGACAGTGAAAACAGCGGAATACAGATCAGTAAATAGTGTGAAATACTGTGTTTTTTTACATGTGAAACATGAACACGTTATATTGCACACTGTAAACACAATCAAAGCTTCAAAAAAACACGAAAAACGGGACCTTTAATGCGTCTCAGGTAGGGTCGGGCTTGATTGTTTGGGCCCGATTTAAGCTCTAATGCCACCAGTGCAATATGACATCTGGGTAACACTTTACACTCAAGTTCAATTAGTTAACATTGTTTAATGCATTAAAGGATTAGTTCACTTTTAAATAAACTTTTGCTGATCATTTACTCACCCCCATGTCATCCAAGATGTCCATGTCTTTCTTTCTGCAGTCGAAAAGAAATGAAGGTTTTGGATGAAAACAGTCCAGGGTTTTTCTCCATATAATGGACTTCAATGGGCTCCAAACAGTTCAAGGTCCAAATGACAGTTTCAGTGCAGCTTCAAAGGGCTTTAAACGACACCAGACGATGAATAAGGGTCTTATCTTGCCAAACCATCAGTTTCTGCGAGAAACCCAGCAGTATTTATGCTATTATTTTACCTCTTAACAGACGAACGTGATCATCTCTGAGCTCAGCCATAACTTCCGCTAAGTGAGGTCAAAATACGTGCGCGGTCATAGATGTATACGTAGATGCCTCATTCTACTGATCCGTGCTGGCGCTAATGAGGCATCTACGTATACATCGATGACCACGCTCGTATTTTGACCTCACTTAGCGTAAGTTATGGCGGAGCTCAGAGATGAGCACGATCGTCTGATTAGAGGTAAAATAATAGCATAAATGCATGTACATAAATTTGGTATCGTTTATAGTCCTTTGAAGCTGCACTCAACCGTTTGGAGCCCATTGAAGTCCATTATATGGAGAAAAATCTTGGAATGTTTTCATCCAAAACCTTCATTTCTTTTCGACTGCAGAAAGAAAGACATGGACATCTTGGATGACATGGGGGTGAGTAAATAATCAGCAAAAGTTTATTTAAAAGTGAACTAATCCTTTAACAAACATTACATAATGTTATTTTAGTATCGCTGAGATATGAGTTATTAATATTCTGAAATAGTTTTTTTTTTTTAAATATGTCTATATAGTTTATAATGAAAATGAAAAATTTTGAAACTACTTGAATTAGATTTTTAGGTTTTTATTAGGGCTGGGCAAATTAACGCGTTAACACGGGCGATTCATTTTTTCAGTTTAACGCATTAAAAATATTTAACGCAATTAACGCAGCGTCCGTTTTTATATCCATTTTCGCCTCAGTCTCGTGCACACATCGAGTTCTTTCGCTCTTAAACAAACAAGCACATCAAGATAATTTTGCCAAAGCACCAGTTGTGTCGAGTATTCTCATATTAGGGTCTTAAATGAGTTTAATAACGTCTTAAAGGAACTTGTGAGAATGAGATGCGCGGGACAGCGCGTCAGATCCGCATCATGTTCGGCAGCGGCCGATCTTACAGCGACAGCAGCACTGATGATGTCATTAATGTTCATCAAAGAACAACGGGAACAGAGAAAAGATGATTAATCTATATTTAATTTATTATTTATGCAGTTAAGAAAGCTGTTTGATAACTATGACATTTCTGTATATGTCTAACAGAGAAGGACACAGGTAAATATAAATTAAAAGTTGTTTTTTTAAAGTCTAATAAATGTTGAAATTGGCAACTTTCAGTTGTACTGTAATGTTACATCATTAATGTTTCATAGAGACATTAGTATCAGTGATACTGGCCTTCATTCATAAAAACATGCCATTACAACAAATATTTAAAATATGCTGTCTTTAAATTGTTTCTAAATTAATTTGGAGAGTAACTGAAATAAATACAATATCAAAATATTAAAAACGATTATTATTACAGAAGAAAATGTGATTAATTCGTTAATTTTTTTTAATCGATTCCCAGCACTAGTTTTTATATTGTATTTTATTTCAGATAAATTTAAATAATTAAATAATGCCTTTTATTATAAAATGAGAAGGATTAAGTATCATTCTTCCAAAACTGTATCTGACGTTAAAGGTCGGGTAGGTAAGAATGATCTAAAACACTTTTGTTTAAACTTTCTTTATATGTCAATACATAATTAAAATGTAAGTACTCTGAAAAAGAGAGTATAAAAAAAAGAATAAAAAAAAAAAGAGTGACTCTAGACTTTTTAATCTGCAATAAACACCGCTCATTATTTTCGTCCGGGACGAAACAAGTGATTGGCTTGGGCGCCTGTCACTCTCTCTCGCTACCATGGCAACCGCCGCTTTTGCTCCAGGATCTGCCCACATGCGCGCACCCGTTTGATTTGAGGAGTTCAAGAGGCTGTATTTCTGCTGGACAGGTAATCTGTCATTTTGATTATACATTTTTTTGGTTTATGTTTTCATGAAGCATGTCTCACTAGCACACGGAGCTGCCTAATATAGCTAACATAACATTACTTAGCATAAAGTTACAATGTTATACACTTAGCGAGCCATTAGTAGAGATGATAAATACTCAATATGCTTAGCTCAAGTTGATCGATGTCCTGTTGAATTTCGCTAAATGTAACTTTAGATAACAAAATGCATGTGTAAAAGCTAGTACACCACATCCAGGAACTTTTTTTAGAACTAAGTTAGCTTTAGCTACTACCCTCTGTCTAAACTCTTCTACCATGTTCACCGGGAACTTCACCTGCACGTTTATTTCGGCCCTTGGTTTGTTTTTATATTCTCTACCAACGTTTTTATCTTGTATCTGTGTGTGTCGTAGACACTGTGTTGTGTGTGTATTTTAAACTTTACCAGTATCGTTATTCTAGCTTGAGAGTGAGTACTAAAATACATCTTATTTGTTTATATTCATAATGATAAATGTAGATTTTTTATTACATGTGATTCTGACATGTCACTACATGCACTTCTCCGCTCGTCTCAGGTTAATAATGCGTCTTTCAGCTGAGCTGATCGCAGTGGGCGTGGCGCGTTCATGTGTTTTGGGGGCGTGGCTTTGGAAAGAGCCCAGAAGGGAGAAGGTGGAGTGAATGGAAATAATGAGCTGTCTTTAAAACAGTCGTGAGAGGTCTACAGACACTCAATTTTTATACTTTCTTTTTCAGAGTACTAACATTTTAATTATGTATTGATATATAAAGAAAGTTTAAACAAATTTGGAAAAAAAGGTTTTTAGATCATTCTTACCTACCCTACCTTTAATGTTAGTCAACCAAACTCGTGCCACCACTGAAATATGAAATCTGCCGTTAGGATGCAGTATTTTAGACTCAAAGCAGCTGCACGAGGATCAGCGCGTGTCCAAGAGCTTCGACTTTGACCAAACATCAGCTATAATAACACCAGCACAGCACTCAGTGAGAGGATGCGGGCGTGTGGGTAGAGTGGTTGAGTTAATGGCTGGTATCAGCTGGTTTTACCAGACGCTCGGCTTAAAAATGCAACTGCTCTTAAAGCGATAGATCACCCCAAAATAAATATATATTCTGTCAGCATTTACTCTGTAATCATGTTGTTTTAAACCCGTATGGCTTTCTTTCTGCAGTGGAAGAATGCGAACACTAATCTTTATGGCAAAAGAAAAGGAGATCATGTGCATATTCATTGTAATTGGACTAACGCAACGTCTTGATGTGTGAAAATGAGCAAACATTGTAACAGTGTCTTATAAACTACTTAATGGTGCTTTTTTATCTTTTTTTCGAGCTTGACACTGTAACAGTAATGATTCAATCATTCATCTGGCAGGAAGGCCAAAGTCTGAACACCTCACAGCCCTTGTGACTTGTCTAATCAAATTATACTTAAACAAAGGGCCTGTGTGTTGATGTAATCATCTACGCTGATTAGATCCGAGGCCTCATCGTGTAGCCGCAAGAGATTGGAGCGTTGAACTCTTTGGGCGTCGGCCATCCCATCTATAAGAACTATAAGATCTACGAGAATGCAAAGAGTTGTTGGTCGCTCCTGACCAACAACTCTTTGCATTCTCGCCACCACAAGGAAAAGACCTCTTGGCATTTCGCCATGGAGGGGAAGACCAACCCTGAGAGAAGGCCTCCCCGCACGGAGAGAGAAACCGGCAGACTTCTGGAGCGACTTTCCTAAACTTCAAAGAAGTTCTCCTTGGACCTGCAAATTCGAACTCGAGATTCGAACTCAGACACTTACACGAGAAGCCGTAGTAATGCAAGTATTCTATTTCACAATCAAACTGCTTGGAAAAGGTTGTCTGAATTATTCCCGTTCACGGGACTGTGAATTTCTTGAGGGCTCTTGTGAAATTGCTGTGAAACTGCCTCTCTCTCTCTGTCTGTCTTTCTCTCTCTCTCTCCCTTGTTAATTCGCTCTTCCCATCATTCTTCTTCCCTTTATATTATTCGTTAAGTTTCATGTTTCCTTGTTTGTACCATATTGTTTGTTTTCTCCTACATATATATGCATATTTCCCCGTATGAATCGTAGCTTTGTAAACTGTAGTTGTTTTATTAAAACCCAATGATTGCATTAAATTGAATCCGTATTGTTTTGCTCACAAATATCAAAGTCAATGAGATGTAAGATTTTAGCTACCCATTTAAGCTTGATTTTCCTGTATTACTACTTCAGTAATACAAATTGTACAAACATAAGAGATATTATTTGTCCTGATCAAGCAGAATTTATGTTTCTTAAAGGTCCCGTTTTTCGTGTTTTTTTGAAGCTTTGATTGTGTTTACAGTGTGCAATATAACGTGTTCATGTTTCGCGTGTAAAAAAACACAGTATTTCACACTATTTACTGATCTGTATACCGCTGTTTTCACTGTCCTCAAAACGGCTTGAGGATTTCCCTGTTCTATGAAGTCCCTCCTTCAGAAATACGTAACGAGTTCTGATTGGGCCAGCGTTTCCCGTGTTGTGATTCGACAACAGCTTAGCGCACGCAGAGCGCACGTTACCGTAAAGGTCACGCCTCTCACCATAACGGGGATCCATGCGCTCAATGATCTCTAAGTACTGCGTCCGTGGGAAAGCCAAACAAAGGTGACTTGACTCCGGGATGAAAATAACAGCGTCTCGACGGCATGGCGACAAACAAACTATACAAATGCAACCGAACGCAACACTTCCTCTTATCCACGCGGGAGCAACAAGACCACGCCCCCTTTTTCGCGTACTCTTGTGGGCGGAGGTTAGTCGACAAACTGCTCTACTGACGTCATTAAAGCTGGAAGTACAGAGATGTAGAACAAACCGGCCGTTCGCTGTAGGCTTTGAAAGGGAACTTCTGTTAAATAAAATATCTCGCTTGGCATTGAACTTTGAGCTTTATAATTTTACAGGTATTATATATGCTCTAACAGCAACATTACACACTAACTAAAGTTTGAAAAATGGAATCACGAAGAACAGGACCTTTAAGGTTTGTAAGATTGATAATTGATGAAGAAATCAATTTGGATAAAGGTTACTTTTAAATGATTAAAGGTTCCGTTATACGTTGATATTGTCTGTATAACAAGCAAATCATATTCATAGACTCATGAATATTTATACCATTTGAATTAATTATTCCCCGAAACTCATTGTTGTTACAACAGCATCCAAACCTCATTCACTTGGATGAGAGCATGTGCTAAACATGTTGAAGACCGAAAGTCCTACAGGATTGTGTTTTGCATGGAAGGTCTTGTGTGTGTTTCTGCTGCCCTCTGCGGACACTCACGTCTGCGTCCTCGTGCTTGTTGACCCCGTGGAAGTAGAACGGCTTGTTGTTGATGAGAAACTGTGTGCTGGTGACTTTAACGGTACGGATCCCCACAGGAAGAGTGTAAACATCCGTCTGTCCGTCCTCTGCGGTGGCCAGAACCTACAAAAACAGCAGAACAAACATGATTTATTGAATCAAAACGGTTTGAACTGATTCACAGAAATGAATCTCTAAATTTAGTTACACCTTAGTGTAAGAGTCACACTAGTTAACAAACTAACAATGAAAAATACTTCTAAAGCATTTATTAATCCTAGTTAATTTAAATATTTACTAGTACATTATTCAAATCAAAAGTTGTATCGGTTAATATTTAATAGACCTGAGCTGACATGTACTAATTAACTGTTTTATGAACCAAATGTGTTGCTCAGTGTTAATGTTCATTCATTAACTAATTAGACCTTATTGTCTAATGCTATTTAAAATCTCATCTTCACTCTGGTCTAACAGCACAATATGGCCAAATAATTAGAGCATTATATTCAGTGCATTAATTTTACATAACCAGAAAAATCTTCTCTTTTTTACAGTTATACATTTGGCAGATGCTTTTATCCAAAGCTACTTGTATTGCATTTGATCAGTTTATGCATTCCCTGGTAATCATGGCAAATATATTGTCAATATTAGACATTCACCAGAACTAAGAAACCTTGCACCATCACATCCGACTTCATGTTAAAGCCATCATGAGATCAAAATGGACAATTCTTGTTTTTATGGAATGTAAATGATTTATCTGTACAACTCTTTTTTTTTTTTTTAATTTTACTCATGTGTAGGCCTGTCGCGATAGTCAATAAATCAATTAGTCGCACAATAAAAAAAAAGAGCTTGATCATTTTTCCGGCCGCGATCATTTCCAGCGTCCGTTTTTATATACATTTTTGCTGAACGTTACATTATATAATCACGCTCTTATACATGTAAATGCTTCTAAGCGCGACAAGACACAAGAGAACGCGCTGTATGTCAATGTCCTGTCTGTGTGTGTGTGTGTATGTCAATGTCCTGTCTCTCTGTGTGTGTGTGTGTGTATGTCAATGTCCTGTCTGTGTGTGTGTGTGTGTGTGTGTGTGTCAGTGTCCTGTCTGTGTGTGTGTGTGTGTGTGTGTGTGTGTATGTCAATGTCCTGTCTCTCTGTGTGGGTGTGTGTGTATGTCAATGTCCTGTCTCTGTGTGTGTGTGTGTGTGTATGTCAATGTCCTGTCTGTGTGTGTGTGTGTGTGTGTGTGTGTGTGTGTGTGTGTGTGTGTGTGTGTGTGTGTGTGTGTGTCAGTGTCCTGTCTGTGTGTGTGTGTGTGTGTGTGTGTCAGTGTCCTGTCTGTATGTCCTGTGTGTGTGTCCTGTGTGTGTGTGTGTGTGTGTGTGTGTGTCAGTGTGTCAGTGTCCTGTCTGTGTGTGTGTCAGTGTCCTGTGTGTGTGTGTCAGTGTCCTGTGTGTGTGTGTCAGTGTCCTGTGTGTGTGTATGTCAATGTCCTGTCTGTGTGTGTGTGTGTGTGTGTCAGTGTCCTGTCTGTGTGTGTGTGTGTGTCAGTGTCCTGTCTGTGTCTGTGTGTGTGTCTGTGTCTGTGTCTGTGTGTGTGTGTGTGTGTGTGTGTCAGTGTCCTGTCTGTGTGTGTGTGTGTGTGTCAGTGTCAGTGTCAGTGTCCTGTCTGTGTGTGTGTGTGTGTGTGTGTGTGTAAATGTCCTGTCTCTGTGTGTGTGTGTGTGTGTGTCAGTGTCCTGTCTCTGTGTGTGTGTGTGTGTGTGTGTGTGTGTCAGTGTCGTGTGTGTGTGTGTGTGTGTGTGTGTGTCGTGTGTGTGTGTGTCGGTCGTGTGTGTGTGTTGGTCGTGTGTGTGTGTGTCTGTCTGTCTGTCTGTCTGTCTGTCAGTGTCCTGTGTGTGTGTGTGTGTGTGTGTGTGAGTGTGAGTGTCCTGTCTGTGTGTGTGTGTGTGTGTGTGAGTGTCCTGTCTGTGTGTGTGTGTGTGTGTGTGTGTGTGTGTGTGTGTGTGTGTGTGTGTGTGTGTGTGTCCTGTCTGTGTGTGTGTGTGTGTGTGTGTGTGTGTGTGTGTGTGTGTGTGTGTGTGTGAGTGTCCTGTCTGTGTGTGTGTGTGTGTGTGTGTGTGTGTGTGTCACAATGTCCTGTCTGTGTGGCTGCGTCTCATGTCAGCTAATTGAGGGACACTCTGACACACACACACTCGACGCACAGACAGACTAGCGTCAGTTTCCAAAAAAGTTTATTGATCTTATCACAATATTATCATTTATCGCAATAATTTCTTGGCCAATTTATCGTCCAGCAAAATGTGTTATCGTGACAGGCCTAGTTGCCGCTTGGTCGCTTGTTGCCATCTGAACCCTGACACACACCAAACAAGCGGACCGAGGCCGCTGAAAAAAATGGGTCTCACTCCGCTTCCAAACAAACTCTGGTGCAGTTCTATTAATTTAAACGCAACAAGGACCAAATACATGTCACAAGATGTCTAAAAAAGACTGAATACTCAAGCACGCCTGTTTTTTCTCATCATAGTCGCGATGCTGCACCATCATATGAAGCTACGCACATACAGGGAGCACATTTATCCCAGCACATAGCATTGTTTTGGATGTCGGTTCCGTAGCGAATTAAAAGCCGACCAAATCAGGTTGTGAACATATTCCTCTGCTCTTAGCGTTCACATTTTGCTTTTAAACACCGAACCTAAGCGGACCAGGACTAAAAGTGAACCAAACTACAAGAGTGTGATAACACACCCTAAGAAACTGCACACATGAATAACTTCACTGACCTCCATGGAGTAAAGGTATCCTGGGTTTTCGTGCATCAGGTACGGCCACCAGAGGTCGACATCTGTGACTTTGAGAACTCCTCGATTGCCATCAGCCGAAGCCACACATTTCCCGTCCTTTGCGGAGAGCGTCACTTTCACAGCAGGTTTAGAGCTGCCCAACACTAACACATCATAACTCACCAGCCCTAAATCACAGGAGGAACATATGAATCAGGACCAAATCAAAGAACATTTTAAACAAATGCTTCGGGTTTAAGACAAGTTAAAGTCTATTCACACTCTTATAGGAACGCAAAACAAGGCTTTCCTCCATTGACCACCAGTCATTTTTACCAGGTTTGTAATAGTACTAATGTAGAGAGAAAGTGATATTAAAAGACCAAACTCAGTATACACCCCTTTGATGATGCGTACTATATACAGGTGAGCAGATTAACCCAGAATATCCATAGAAAAGCGTTTTATAAGCTGTTTTTACTGATTGAAACACTGCAGCAGGTGCTGTATATGGATCACAAGTGCCCAAAACATACATTTTGTTCACATATTTTTGAAAGGCGATAAAATATTTGTGGCTTGAAACTATGAATAGCCTCTAATGGTCATTCATACACAAAATAATACAATTAATCCATAAAATCTTTGTTAAAACATGAAAATCACACTTAGATGGAAAGTATATGAATGTTCCAGGTAAGGATCGACCGATATGGATTTATTTTAGTGCCGATGCCGATTTTTTTTTCATCAGCCTTATCCGATGAGCGATACGGGCTGACGATTTTCTTGAGCCGATATCTGAAGCCGATACTGCTTTTGCTCCCTCAATATACAACATAAAAATGACACAATGATCCTGATGATAACAATTTAAAATTTAAATTTAAAAAAGGAACATTTATTGAACTAAAAAAAACTATATTTTACAAATAGTAAAAACAAGTGAGGTAGAACAAGAAAAAAAAAGAGTTCACTGGTGAAAATAAATATTTAAGCATAAATAAAATAATGACACTATTTGCACACAGTATCAACAAGCAAGCAGCATAATAAAGTGCACACTGACTGTACTATACTTCATTTTAAAACTGTTTACAACCTAGTCATTTAATGGTTACACTCTAAAAAATGCTGGGTTAAAAATAAACCAAGTTGAGTTGAATATGGACTAACCCAGCAATTGGGTTGTTTTGACCCAGCGGTTGGGTTAAATGTTTGCTTAACACAACCCAATCACTGGGTTAGTCCATTTTCAACCCAACTTGGGTTATTTTTAACCCAGTATTTTTTAGAGTGTAGGTGCACTTCACTTAATCTCTTGTAGAGCAACACCTGCGGTAATTCAGGAAAAAATCTCCCAATGCTCCACGTGAAACTTCAGTCTTTCCACCTTTTACCATCGTGTCAATTCTCAATTGATTTTGATAAATATGCGCGAGGGAGGGAGAGCAAGAGAGTTTGAAGACGGTGAGAGCTGCCCTGTGGACGCCTGTCTGTAAATAATGCAGGAAAAAAATATCGGCGAACGCAGCAGCCTTATATCAGCCGATGCCGATACGCGTAAAAATTGCAAATATCGGCCGATATATCGGCCGGCTAGTTCCAAGTACACTATATCATCTATTAAAAAAGTTTAAATTTTGAAAGTGCTTCTGGGAAATGTTTTAATTCACTTCATATAATAAACAGAGGGGGGATATGAGGAATCTACATTTATGTATTAAATATTTTGCAAAGAGGGTAAACGTAAGCTCACCAAAATCTACATTGAGACATTTTAGTGCACATGGTTTTGAGTACAATACGTTATGTTAAAATAAAATATTAATCTCTCACACAATAATATTTTAAATGACAAAAGCATTTAAATTAAGATGCACATCATTAAATGCAAAAAGTCTGGCTGTGCTTAATGGGTACATGTTTGTTCCCTTTAGGCCTTGTTTATACTTTCGCCTGGCTCCACACCCGCAAGCCTCCGCTGACTATTTATTTTAGTACACTTCACCGAAAACCACACTACAAAATAAATGTGTAGAACTCAAGTATCAAGTAAACCTTGATATTACTTGTGACATGAGAACAAAATATATGCACACATGTAAACAACTAAATTAACGATCTCTTAAAGGGTTAGTTCACCCAAAAATGAAAATTCTGTCATTAATTCCTCACCCTCATGTCGTTCGACACCCGTCAGACCTCCGTTCATCTTCGGAACACAAATGAAGATATTTTAGTGTAAAGCTGATGCTGAGAAAGGCTTCAGATAGGCCTCCATTTGCATTCAGCACATTTACACTCACAAGACCCATAAAAGGCACTTAAAACGTCGTTACAAAGTCCATCTCACCACAGTGACTCTACAATCATTTTACGATGCGACGACAATAGTTTTTGAGCGCAAAAAAAAAAATCAAAATAACACCTTTATCCAACTTGTTCTTGTCTTCCGTGTGTGCTTCCACGACGCATGCGCGAGAATATGACGTAGCGCCGGCGTTCGGGAATCCATGAAATGCTCACTTTAGCCCCATTTTGAGAACTACGCCGAGACCTAAAGCACGATCAATGTAGAATTCAACAGCTTAGACGCGCGCGTCTTCCTCTGCTTGTAAACAAATCGCTTCTGGGTCATGTGTCCGAACGCCGGATCTGCGTCATTCTCGCGCATGCTTCGTGGAGGCACACACGGAAGACAAGAACAAGTTGGATAAAGTTGTTATTTTGATTTTTTTTTCGCACAAAAACTATTGTCGTCGCATCGTAAGATTATTGTAGAGTCACTGTGGTGAGATGGACTTTGTAACGACGTTTTAAGTGCCTTTTATGGGTCTTGTGAGTGTAAATGTACTGAATGTCAATGGAGGCCTATCTGAAGCCTTTCTCAGCATCAGCTTTACACTAAAATATCTGCATTTGTGTTCCGAAGATGAACGGAGGTCTGACGGGTGTCGAACGACATGAGGGTGAGGAATTAATTTCACTTAACATTTTCATTTAGTTTCGCGAATTTTTTTTTATTCAACAGGTTATATGTACAAATCTAAATATTAATCTCTTAATTTTGCAGTAAGTTATACTTATCGAAAATAAAATCTTAAACATCTAAAAAAAACACACATTTAAGGGGCTACTCTTTTGGTGAAAGTTTTCAGGCAGCTTTCAAAATGGCCGCCCGACAGTGTGACCCAAGCGGCTCCTCCCGCAGTTTCTCTTGAAGCCAATACGGAAGTGACTTAAACTGCAGTTCATGGACTGGCCACTAGAGACAGACTCCAGAAGGAGCAGAATCTCATTGAGCTCATGTTAAAATGCCCAACTTTACAGCAGAAGAACACATGTTTACAGTCTGGGACAAACTGTGGTTTTGGTCCATACGGCTCATTTTTCCCTTCATGACGACTGTGAGGGGGGTGAATTTATTTATAACACATTCGTTTACATTATATAAAGCCTTAAACGTGCTGGTGGCGACGGCCAACTCGTCCCTACTTTTTCATATTTTCCATATTTTTTTACAGTCTATGGTGTGAACACATGAATACCCATATCTCAGTGCACAATGGTCTGATTAGCTTGAAATTACAGGAGGTATATAGTAACAAACACATCAATTGGTTAAGACATCAAATGATGATAAATCATTTTCTTCTTTTTATAATCTGAGCTCAAAGATAGTAGTGTGCTTAATGGGTACTTGAGCTTAATAGGTACGTTTACCCTAGTGTTCTTTGGTTATACCATTCATGAAAGTGAAAGTCATATTTTTTCCTGTCAGCCGATTCTCCGCTTACCAATGTTATCCGTGAATGTCGTCTCCACTGAGATGTCCTCAATGTGCACCTTTGGTGTCGTGTACAGCAGGACTGACCGGTGTATTCCAGCATAGTTGAAGAAATCAAAGTTTGTGTTCTGCACGAAGTAGCCAGCGGGGTATCTGTATGGAAAAGAAAAGGGTAAAGAAATAAAATGTTTATATTTATCCAACTAGGACAAGAGATGATGTGTTTTGTGTTGATGGTGGTTGTGTGGCGGGTGTGAGACTGGGCGTTTCAAACATAGCAACTGATGTCTTGAAGTATTTATGACGAACTCAAAGTGCTCACGCTACTTCTGAAGTGTTTTATGTTTGTTCTGCTGTTGGAAGGGGAGATCAAAATAGCAGCTTGTGATGCCGTCCACTGAAGAGATGCTTTTCTATGATGAGGATATTCAATGTTGTATGACTTAAAGGTGCAGTGTGTAATATTTATGAGGATCTATTAACAGAAATGCAATATGATATACATAACTACCGTAAAACTTCAAATAATAGCCCGGGCTTCTATTTACCCAAATCGCCGAACTGCACCGGCTTGTATTTGAAAAAGGCGTCTATAAGAGACAGGCCTTTAATTTAGTGTTGAGATGTTCAAGCATGACGGTAAGAGGTTACCACATTATATTATGTTTTATTTATAATTAATTCGAATGTGTTTAACAAATCATTTAATGTAAGAAATGTCTTAGATTATTGGCAGCACAAAAAACGAAACGATTTGACAGCAATGGGCAGAAGTAGAACAATATAAGTTACCGCTAAAATCCATTGAGCGTATGAACTTGTTGCACACATCAACAAGAAAGAATGAAGGCTACCCTGTAAAACAACTGCAATCATGTGATAGAAAATTACTTTATTCATCACTATCATCATCCCCGCGATTCTTGATTCAAGTTCATGGGCGAATTCCTCCTCCACTTCTCCCTCTCCAGCCTCCGCTAACTCTGCCTGCCTTGCTCGCACTAACAGCTCCGCCCAGATGCGCACGGCTCTCCCTCTTTGAAATAATGGATAAGGTGATCCTCGCTTCCATCAGAAGCTACTGTCAGGCCACATACCCAAGGATAACATCCCGAAGTTAATGAAATATATCTCCTCCCTCGCACACACAAACACACGCGCACGTCTGCAGCGCAAGCATTAAAGGAATGTTTCAGCCGCTCCGTATCCAGCTTTACCCACGCTTGAAATTTGACAACTGTCAGCTTAAATGTCAAATTATACTTTTCTCCATGGTGGTATTGAGAGAATTAAGAAAAACTGAAGACTGAAAGTTCGTTAACCTCTTTGTTATGTTGCCATAGTGATGAGTCGTTCATGAACGGTTCCGTCTGTCACGTGAAATCTAATCAAAACATAGAACAGACGATCTGACGGGTTTGAGAAGATCAAATACAGCCCGATACTAAAAAACAGACCCGGCGTCTATTTGAGACCGGCCTTTATTTACCCAAACCTGTCGTCACACCAGGCGTTTAAAAGAGACAGGCGTCTATTTGGGACTCGGCTATTATTTGAAGTTTTACGGTATGTTTTCAATGGTGTAAAAACACCTTATATAATGAGCTGTTATGTTTTTATTACCTAAGAATGAGCCGTTTCTATCTACACACACCGCGGTCTCCTTACAGTGAAGTCGCCATTTTGCGCCGCCATGTTTCTACGGTAGCCCTAAATGGACAAACTTCTCTACAGAGCGCAAGCTACTCTCTGCTGTCTCCAGGGTGTCTACAGATATGAACAAGTTAAATTTAAGACTTTTTAAGACCTTTTTAATACCACCTTACGTGAAATTTAAGACCAAACCTGTGATGGAAATACACATTATATTACATGATGCGTACAGGGAGTGCAGAATTATTAGGCACGTTGATTTTCTGATCATATTTTTTTTCCAGGCACATTTGACCAATTCCAAACCACAGTAATCCTAATAACTACTATTGATTTAGTATTTAATAATGTATAAGTGATATATAATTGTTCATGAAGGCTGGAAATGAAAATCACCTTATATTCAGGTGTGCAGAATTATTAGGCATGTTTCCTTTTACAGATAAATTGAGCCAAAAAAGAGATTTAACTCAGACTGAAAAGTCAAAAAGTATTAAATGCCCATGAGAAGGATGCAATACTAATGCAATACTAGACATTGCAGTTAAGGCATGACCATTGGACAGTGAAATGCTCGTTGGGTCAGTAGGGTCAGACAAAAACAGGTGGTGAAGAAAAGACACCTGTTAACTGCAAAAGAATTAAGAATTAAGGTGAAGAATTAAGGGTGAAACCATCAGGAACCCTTTAGTCTCCAGCGCCACCATTTTCCAAAGCTGCAACCTACCTGGAGTCTCCAGAAGTGAAGGTGTCAGGATCTCAAAGACTTCAGTTAGGTAAAGAATCCTAAAAAATGACCCCCACTAGATAAGAATCACAAGCTGAAGTGTTGTAAAATACATGAAGAAGGTTTTTTTATTGGCTTTATGGACAGATAGGTTGAGAGTGACTCTTGAAGGACCAGCACCACATCCTCTTGCACCACTGTTTGAAGAATTCATCTTCCAGAATCTGGAAGATGAATTTTCCATCTCTGCAAAACGGACTTCAGGATGGACTAAAATGAACTCCCAAAACGTACTGCCAGATTCTGGAAGATGAATTCTTCAAACAGTGGTACTAGAGGATGTGGTGCTGGTCCTTCAAGAGTCATTCTCAACCTATAAAACCTATAAAGCCTATAATAAAGCAGGCTTCATGTATTTTACAACACTTCAACTTATGATTCTTATTTAGTGGGGGTAATTTTTTAGGATTCTTTACCTAACTGAAGTCTCTGAGATCCTGACACCTTGCACTTCTGGAGACTCCAGGTAGGTTGCAGCTTTGGAAAATGGTGGCGCTGGAGACTAAAGGGTTCCTGATGGTTTTACCCTTAATTCTTCACCTTAATTCTTAATTCTTTTGCAGTTAACAGGTGTCTTTTCTCCGCCACCTGTTTTTGTCAGATCCTGCTGACCCAACGAGCATTTCACTGTCCAATGGTCACGCCTTAACTGCAATGTCTAGTATTGCATTAGTATTGCATCCTTCTCATCCTTCTTTTTGACTTTTCAGTCTGAGTTAAATCTCTTTTTTGGCTCAATTTATCTGTAAAAGAAAACATGCCTAATAATTCTGCACACCTGAATATAAGGTGTTTTTCATTTCCAGCCTTCATGAACAATTATATATCACTTATACATTATTAAATACTAAATCAATAGTAGTTATTAGGATTACTGTGGTTTGGAATTGGTCAAATGTGCCTGGAAAAAAAATATGATCAGAAAATCAACGTGCCTAATAATTCTGCACTCCCTGTATATGTAATATTTAATGTATTTAATGCAAAAAGAAAACAAAATATCGCCCAAGACACAAGCATAGCATTTTGTTAACTGTAGTGGATATTATGTTTTAGTGATTTTTTTTCTGACACCATACGCGTCACATTTTTAAGTCTGGATGTCCTGTAAAGAGCACATTCAGGGATTTTCAGAGATACCATTTTTGGAGGTTTCACCATGACCACTCCCTCTTGTCTCTAAATATGGCTGGCACTGACTGAATGATCCAAACAGTTTTATAGAAATATGATTATATTTTGCAATTATCCTTTAAATCTAATTTTCAAATAGTTTGTTGTAAATCAATATCTAGGGAAATGATTATGGGGTTTCAAAATCAGAATATGACTTACTAAACTTATGTTACTAAACAGGACCTCGATTTCATACGTCCAGTGTAGAGGACATCAGAGCCACTTAAAGCATGTAAATTAGGCATTTTGGAAGACACGAGTGAACAGGAAAATAAATTATATATATATCAATATTTCCATGAAATATTAGATATTCTGATGAAAATGATGCCAATTACTACTCCCATTAGTACACTTCTTTTTTAATTTATTTATGGCCATTTTACACACACATTGCATAAAGTAAAATAGTATATCAAATCATTCTGTTGTATCTTTCATAACATAGTTGAGATGTTCACTGATGTCCACTACAGTAATGTAACAATAGAAGCCCAATTTATCCCCACAAAGTATCATATGATATCACCAAGCTTTTTGGTGATATTAACAATTTATTCTAAAGTAATATATTCATCTGTGCTCTTAAAAGTACCAGAGCTGCCAACTTTTCAAAAAAACTTAGAGTGAGATTTGGTGCGGCCAACCAAAATTTTGCCGCGTACAAAGCAAAAATTTCAACAACAAAAAATTAAATAAATAATAGTCATTATATATATATATATATATAAATAATAGCTATATACACACACACACACACACATCACAGAAAACAGTAGTAGTAGTAGTAGGAGTAGTATTGTTCTTTTTTGCCTTTGATAAGGTTGATAATGAATTCTGTCTATTAAGACAAAATGCATATTTATGACGCTTTGTATACCGTATATCCTATAGACACACACACACACAATTTTAAAGCACTATGTAGAGGCATGGTTTTGTCTAAATAGAGCAAATTGATTATACATCAACCTACAGCATACATTTACAGGGAAGAAAAAGGAAAAAACTGTCAGTCCTGTCTGTTGCTCTTCTGTCTGTTGTGTGGTTCTTTTTTGCTGTGGCTGATCTAAAAAAAACAGTGTTGTAGTAAAAACTACTTTAAGTAGTTAAGTTACATTCAAGTTACATACCCTTTTGAAAATAGCTACACTACAAGTTACTATCAAAAAGTAGCTGGCTACATTGAAACCACTTTTTTCTTTTTCTTTTTTTTACAATGAGATTGTTACAAATAACTGAATAATTGTTAATGAAGAATGTTATAATATTTGGGGTTTCAAGCTTCATAATGCAATGTAATTATGATTTCAAAGAGTATAGGGTGAATTCAGAGTTATTGGGACACTTTTCCCCAGACATTTCAATGGAAAAAAAACTGTCAGAATCATTACACACAATACTCAAATATAGCCTATATCTCAAACTGTCTGTTAAAGTGCAAAATGGCTACAAATTTAACATCAGTGCAAGAACAAAATGTATGCAAATCAACTTTGCGATGCTGTTTGCGAACGTTCGTTGGAACTATGGGTTCGGGAAACACAACTCGTTTAACTATGCTTAAAATGACGGAACTTGTGACCATAGTTAGCGAACGACGCTTTCGGGAAACGCACCTCTGAGCGTCACAGCTCCACTTCGCTCATTACAGGCTCGTTCTTTCAGAACCCAAAACAGTATGTAGTTTTAGGTCGCGCAACACCGTATTTTTTTGCCCATGAATCTTGAACCCCCTCACCGAAAGCATAACTAATCGATCAACATGATCGGCTCAACATGTAGATCTATAGATAAACTCATCTTTCAGGCATTTGACCGACCGGGTGACACTTCAGCGTGAGAAATCGGGGGTGTGGCGTGTGAGACCAATCAAATGCGTGTGTCTCACGGCCAAAGCGTGAGAGTTGGCAGCTCTGAGTACAGCTTAAATTTCTTTGGGCTGTTACCAATCAAATTAAATAATTTACAGCGCAAAATTACAACTGCAAAAAAATAATTTTATGAGATTAATGTTATAAATAAAATTTTGAATAGGCCTATACGAATAAGAAACGTTTAAACACATACATTTAAATACACTAAACCACTTCATCTCAACCGACTAGTTCAAAACGCCTGAACAAAACATGCGGAGTGTCGCAGGGAGAACGCGAAATAGCTTACTTCTGCGGTCCTCTTTGCTTGGAACTATTTTCGTTGGTGAAATAAAACGAAACAGTGAATATTGTAGCTAAAAATGTAAGTAACTTTACTAGTTTGTTGAACTTAAAATCAATGTAACGTGCACTCGTGAAAATACTCAGCAAAATAGCTCCCTTGTCATGGTATATTATTTTACTACAGGACTATATTGTAAATAAACTAAACATGTTGAATTTTAACCTCAGTATGTTTCTTCTGTGAATTTCTTTACGTTTGCCATTACGCTCATTTTATTTCTCCATGAGAGTTTCTCACAGTCAGGCAGCACGAGCCACAACAACTGTGCGACACTGAAACCAGAAATACACTATCCATTATCTACCGCTGAATGTAATAAAATCAGAAGAATCATTCTCGTGATATGATGCTGCCATTTGTTGTAAACTAGCATGAACCCATCTAAACTAGTTAGGAGGCTGGTCAGCTAACGTTAGCTGTAGTTCGACTGGATTCTGCCAACGCACTTCTCTCTGTTGACGAAGCAGTAACTAACGTTACTTAAGGCCTTATTTAAGGAAAACATTATTTAAGACATTTTAAGGACCCGCGGCCACCCTGTCTCTCAGACGACAACATCTTTGTCCTGTGTCGGCCACCGTAGCTTCTCTGTGTGCTTCGAAAGGGAGGGGTGAGCAGTGGGCAATTCACAAACTCACCACTACATGCCGCTAAAATTTACACACTGCACCTTTAAGTTTGATCTAAAAAGTGTTTATTTTCATTGTTTATTGGGAAACTAATACTCTGTATTTCTCTGTTCCCTTGTAGAAACCACACACACACTTACACGGGTGTGTAAGAAAGACGTCTATACCTGAGTTGACTAGACTGGACCTGTTCTTACCAAGCGGCTCCTCCCCCAGATTCTCTTGAAGCCAATACGGAGGTTACTTAAACTGCAGTTCATGGACAGACTCCAGAAGGAGCAGAATCTCATTGAGCTCATGTTAAAATGCCCAACTTTACAGCAGAAGAACACAAGTTTACAGTCTGGGACAAAATGTGGTTTTGGTCTATACGGCTAGTTTTGCCCTTCATGACGACTGTGAGGGGGTGAATTTATTTATAACTCATTCGTTTACATTATATAAAGCCTTAAAGTTCTGCATAATTAAGGGTGTGGCCACTTTGAGTGACAGGTGGATTGCCGTTTATCTGCAGTCATCACGTCACCTCAGCTCCGCCCACGTCCCATTCCCCCTTACTCCTTTTCAACCACCAAGTACAAAATTTAATTTTGAGCCGTGAAAAGGCAGAGGGCCAACCAGCATTCACACACTCGACTGATGTTGCTACAGCTGTTTTCTGTTGTTTTTTCTTCTTCTGCTGATCTCTCACGACCCAATTTGAAAACCACTGCCCTATGGGAAAATGTTGCTCTCTGGAGACCGCCCTGGTGGCTAGTTCCTATAACTACCCGGGGTATATTTATTGCAATACTATTCAGACATTAAGGGCCCCATTTTAACGATCTGAAACGCAAGTGTCAAAGGCGGGATAAATGGCTCTTGCGACCGGCGCAAATCTAAAATGGGTTGGTCTGAAGTAGCTTCATTATTCATTGGTGTGGTTTGGGCGTAACGTGAATAAACCAATCCGAGCGTCATCCAACATTCCCTTTAAAAGCAGGTGCGCAAGTTCCATTATGGATTGCTATTATTATGGCGTATTTACCAGGCGCACGCCAGGAGCGGTTCACAGCCGAGGAGACTGATGTGCTTGTAAGAGCAGTGAAAGACAGAGAAGTGAAGTTGTAATGTTGTACATTATGGTAAAGGTGATTTCAGTCTTTTTTTTTTTCTTCAGTCTTTCAGTTTTTTCAGTCGATTTTTTTTCCTGGTTCTTGACGGACAAACCAATTTGTCAGATGTCCTTATATACATATATGTCTTGCCACTATTGGGCAAACAGGTCTTATCCTTAATTATTACAATTAGCCTGAATCATTTGTAAGCTAGATTTATGCCTATTTTTTCACATCTTCGTGGCACACCACAATGATTTCCGTCATCTCATGTGTTAATAGATTACGTGAGCAAAGTGTATGCGCGTTGTGCACGCTATACATTATGGTCAAGTATGCGCCCTTAAAATAGCATAATGAACAACGCGCAACGCGCCACTGACTTTAGACTAGGTTTTTTCTGGTCAGTGGCGCAATTGTTTAATGGAACAGCAAAATAGCACCAGGGATTGTTTGCGCCGGAACACGCCTCCTTTTTTGCGCTGAACCGCCCAGGGAGCGCAAGTTTATTCACTAGTTTAGCGACGTGCTTCTGTGGAGGGAAAAGCGCGCTTTGCGCGGGTGCAAAATAGGAATGACACATGCGTCGGTGTACAAAGTCAATTGCGCTGGGTGCAAGATAGGGCCCTAAGTGTGATTTCACTGCCTAAATCCATCTTTAAAGGATTAGTTCACTTTTAAATAAACTTTTGCTGATCATTTACTCACCCCCATGTCATCCAAGATGTCCATGACTTTCTTTCTGCAGTCGAAAAGAAATGAAGGTTTTTGATGAAAACATTCCAGGGTTTTTCTCCATATAATGGACTTCAATGGGCTCCAAACGGTTCAAGGTCCAAATTACAGTTTCAGTGCAGCTTGAAAGGGCTTTAAACGACACCAGACGATGAATAAGGGTCTTATCTTGCCAAACCATCAGTTTCTGCGAGAAACCCAGCAGTATTTATGCTATTATTTTACCTCTTAACAGACAAACGTGATCATCTCTGAGCTCAGCCATAACTTCCGCTAAGTGAGGTCAAAATACGAGCATGTTCATAGATGTATCTATCGTAGATGCCTCATTCTATTGATCCGTACAAGCGCTAATGAGGCATCTACGTATACATCTATGACCACACTCGTATTTTGACCTCACTTAGCGGAAGTTATGGCAGAGCTCAGAGACGATCGCGTTCGTCTGATAAGAGGTAAAATAATAGCATAAATACTGCTCGGTTTCTCGCAGAAACGGATCGTTTGGCAAGATAAGACCCTTATTCATCGTCTGGTGTCGTTTAAAGCTGCACTGAAACTGTCATTTGGACCTTGAACCGTTTGGAGCCCATTGAAGTCCATTATATGGAGAAAAATCCTGGAATGTTTTCATCAAAAACCTTAATTTATTTCGACTGCAGAAAGAAAGACATGGACATCTTAGATGACATGGGGGTGAGTAAATAATCAGCAAAAGTTTATTTAAAAGTGAACTAATCTTTTAAAGGTCCCGTTTTTCCTGTTTTTTTGAAGCTTTGATTGTGTTTACAGTGTGCAATATAACATGTGTTCATGTTTCGCGTGTAAAAAAAACACAGTATTTTTCACACTATTAACTGATCTGTATACCGCTGTTATCACGGTCCTAAAAACGGCTTGAGGATTTCCTTATTCTATGAAGTCCCTCCTTCAGAAATACGTAACGAGTTCAGATTGTGCCAGCGGTTCCCGTGTTGTGATTGGACAGCAGCTTAGCGCACGTTGCCCGGAAAGGTCACGCCTCTTCCCATAACGGGGAGATGAACGCGCTCAAACTACAGCCCCTGAAGGCCAAACAAAGGTGATTTGACTCCGGGATGAAAATAACAGCGTCTCGACGACATGGCGACAAACACACTCTACGAACGCAACACTTCCTCTTCTCCACGTGGGAGAACAACAAGACCACGCCCATTTTTTGCATATTCTTGTGGGCGGAGGTTAGTCGACAAACTGTTCTACTGACGTCATTAAAGCAGGAAGTACAGGGATGTAGAACAAACCGGCCGTTCGCTGTAGGCTTTGAAAGGGAACTTCTGTTAAAGGGTTAGTTCACCCAAAAAATTCTGTCATTAATTACTGACCCTCATGTCGTTCGACACCCGTCAGACCTCCGTTCATCTTCAGAACACAAATGAAGATATTTTAGTGTAAATCTGATGGCTCTGAAAGGCCTCCATTGGCTCAATGGCACGGTTCACTCTCAAGACCCTTAAAAGACACTAAAGACGTCGTTACAAAGTCCATCTCACTACAGTGGTTCTACAATAACTTTATGGAGTGACGAGAATAGTTTTTGTGCGCAAAAAACCCTAAATAACGACTTATATAGTGATGACGATTTCAAAACACGGCCTCATGAAGCTTCGAAGCGTTATGAATCAGTGAGTCGATTCAGCGGTTTGGATCGCCAAATTTCAGCAGTTTGACACGCGATCCGAATCATGATTCGACTCACTGATTCATAACGCTTCGAAGCTTCATGATGCCGTGTTTTGAAATCGTCATCACTATATAAGTCGTTATTTAGGGTTTTTTGCGCACAAAAACTATTCTCGCCGATTCATAAAGTTATTGTAGAACCACTGTAGTGAGATGGACTTTGTAATGACGTCTTTAGTGTCTTTTAAGGGTCTTGAGAGTGTAAAGTGCCATTGTGCCAATGGAGGCCTTTCAGAGCCATCAGATTTCAACTGAAATATCTTCATTTGTGTCTGAAGATGAACGGAGGTCTTACGGGTGTCGAACGACATGAGGGTCAGTAATTAATGACAGAATTTTCATTTTTGGGTGAACTAACCCTTTAAATAAAATATCTCGCTTGGCATTGAACTTTGAGCTTTACAGGTATTATTTATGCTCTAACAGCAACAATACACACTTACTAAAGTTTGAAAAATGGGATCACGAAGAACAGGACCTTTAAGGCCGGTTTATGGCCGCCGGTTGTCTCTAACCTGGTGCGATCGCTCATGTACTGGATGGTTCCTGGTGGAAGCGTCTCTAGGGTTAAAGTGTTGTTCACTGCAATGGTGATTCGACATGCACTCCCGGAGCTCTGCCGCAGGACGCCGCTGATGTCCGCCTCAAAGGGCAGATGACCGCCTGCATGTTCAGCCATCCTGACCCCGTTCACCCACTGCAACATGGGAACAGCACAGATCCGTGTGTCAGTCAGTCCTGAGACTCTGACTAACAAATGAGTCAAAGTTGCACAAGATTGTGACAAATAAAATATCAATCTGGAAAGAGCATACAGGGCTCGACATTTACGCTTGTCCGGGACAAGTGGGTTTTTTGAAGGGGCAAGTGAAAAACAATTTGACTTGCCCGACGGACAAGTATCCTGGTTAAAATGTCAAAACAAAAAATAACTAGGGAATCACTAAAGTGCAATAATGATTCTGCATTCAGTGTAAGTGGCGATCGATAGTGGATAATATAAAACGAACTGGCGTTAATAAGGTTGAGCTGTTGAGGCTCGCGCCGCCTCTCGAGGAGAAAATCAAAAACAAATGAGCGCCACTCATACACAGAAACTCAGTTAACATACACAGTTAAAATTGTGCAGTTTTTATATTTATAACATATGATACAGTTAAGCGACATTACACTAACAAGAGTGTTGTTTTCCTGAATATCATCACGACTGAAAATGACACTGATTTCATACGCCAGTTCCATAAACAATTATTTAACATTAAGTCGCTTACATTTTAGAAGGAATATGGACTGTTTTTGTTCTATTTCAGCAGCGAAAATAGTTCCAAAGAAAGATCACAGCTGAACCGTAACGCATCTCACAGCAACAGTGTGTGTTAGTGAATGATTCAGCGTTTTAAGGAATCGGTTGAATCAAAGATTCAATGACCTATTCGTAAACGACCGCCAAATTCATGAATGAATCAGCCGTTTCACTGAATCGACTCAATGAATCGCTCATTAAGACGGTCACATGCTGCCACCTACTGGTGGTTTACTTTCATCTTCCCAACATTTCTTATTTGTATATTCAAAAATATTTAAAATAATCTCATAACATTATTTAATGCAGTTGTAATTTTTCAGTGTAAACGATTTAATTTGATTGGTAACAGCCTATAGTGTCTTATTCTAATTTAATTTATAGATCAAATTTAAGAATATAAAAGGAAAGCTGAAGCATATCCTATATTTAATAAGATTATGGAAAAATGTCCTTTATAAAAAGGTACAAATATGCATATTTAAATATGTCAAAGCAGATTAAACACTGGTGAGAATATTGCTTCAGAATAGATTATATTTACAACACAAAAATCCGGACAAGCAAATGTTTTACTCGGACAAGTGAATGACAGATTTACTTGTGCGAAGGACAAGCGTGTGAGCAGGCTTAATGTCCAGCCCTGGCATGCATGATACAATACAGAGAAACAAATCTCTAATGTACTTACGAGCACAGAATAATAGTGTGCACTTCCGACTCGGAGCATGATCCGTGTTCCCCGGTCCTGGATCCAGCGCGCGGGCACCCACATTTCCCTCTCATACCACACCCAGCCAATGAAATCCCTGATTTTGACATCTTGTGTGATGTCATTGTAGCTGGACGGCACCGGCATGTCAATCACTGGACCCGTCTGAAATAAAAACACACTTTCTTAAAGATATAACACCTCAAATCAGACACAGAATGCAAAATATGAATGATTTTAATGCGTATTAGGCAATATTTAACTGACTATGTTTACTACTTGGACAATAGCCTCTAATAAAATGAAGTTGAACACTGATCAAAACATTTGGTACCCTTCTTAACAAATAAGCTTTAAATATTAATTCTTAAGGTTTTTTTTTTTTTTTAAATAAAGCTAGATTAAACTAACTAAATGTACTAATAATAATTAAATAATTTGAGTAACATATCAAATTAAAAAAAGAAAATTATACATAAATTTTAGTAACTAAATAATACAGTATATAATATAGTTATTAGAAAACAAACTTAATAAAAGTAACATAATAGAAACTAAATATTTTCCAAATAATATTTTTTGGGGAGGAAATTTATTGAGCTGCCTATTAAATAAAATAAAAAAAATGAATAAATGAAATGAATAATGCACAATTTTTATTTGAAGAAAAAAAAGATTTATATATAATAAACATTAATTACAACTAATAAAGATTAAAATTATGAACCATTAAAGCAAGTTAATAAATATTATGACATAACCCTAACAATTCAGTACTATAGGAAGCAAAAACAGTAAGAAGCAGAAAATAAAATGTAACAAATAATATTTTACACACATTTGTTTTGGGTCTTTCTTTATACATCAAAAGATTGAAACCCCTGCATCTCTTTATCAATTTTTATTTACATATACAGTGGGGTCCAAATGTTAGTTTTATTTAAAACAATGTTATATAATGTAAAATTTAAAAAAAAACATTTATAATACAATTAATAATGCACAATTTCAGCTCTTTAAAACATCTCAAATTGGACTTTTCACTCAGCTATTGTGCTGCAAATATAGTTTGTATTGAAAACATTTGTATTAAGTTTCAAAAGCGAAATATGAGCACTTTCTCTAAACGTGTGGAGCCACTGTATGCGTCAGATCTCACGTCACCTCCGCGAGCGGACTCTTGTACCACTCCTGTGCAAATCCGCGGTTCCGCTCCGGAGAAAGATCCGCTCTGAAGCTCCACAGGCCGCTCGCATCTTTCACTTCTCTGGTGGGAGAGTCTGTGGGAAAGAGCAGCGACTGACACACGCCGCAGACAGCGGCCAGTAACACACATTTCACCGCGCGACCCTCTCCCGTTGAGCCCATCATCACGCGCTGGCCAACGGTCTGTTTACACACGGCGTCGCTCTCTTTACTTCCGCGGCGCGCGTGACGTCATCGCACGTCAGCACGCTTCCGACCTCGACTGCATAAAAATATTTTATTAAAAATTTTAAACGTAATATTTTATATTACTATAACATTTACACTATTTATATTTATATGATTTTACTATAAACTATATGAAATAGGACAAAAACACAGAGTGATGACGCGTTTTAACGGTTTAAAATCCTGCAACGGTTTTTATATTTTATTTTTTTATTTTTATTATGTACATTTATAACACTATACATTATATTATATTACCTTTATCAAATTCCAAGAAACTAGTTGCTGCACACGTCAGCACGCTTCCTCGACTGCAGTAAAACATTTACATTAAAACAAATTAATTAATAATATTTGATATTACTATAACATGCGTTTATTTGTTTACACTATGTGTCTTATACTTATATGATTTTACTCTACGTTATTAAATAGGACAAAAACACAGAGTGATGACGCGTTTTAACGGTCATCAACATCGTAAATCCTGCAAAGTTTTTTATATATATATATTTTTTTTTAATTATGTACATTTATAACACTATACTTTGTATTATATTATCTTTATTTCAAGAAACGATTAACAGCGGCTGTGGGAGTGACGGTAAAGTTGACATCTTTCTTCTGACCTGCCGTTATCAATCTCTCTCTGTTTTTTTCCTCTTTTTGAAAGTTGTGAAAACACAATTGTGGAGCTTTTCTTCTGCTATTTGAGCAAATGGGAACACACACACACACACACACACACACACACACACACACACACACACACACAGTTTACCCAACTATGACTTCTGCTTCTGAGAAACCCGGAAATGTGAAAAGGGTCCATCATAAAGATATTTCGAAGGGCCTGTATAGATATCTCCGGAGAGCCCTCTTTACAGGACATCCAGACTTAAAACTGTGATGTGTGTGTCAGATAAATTCACTAAAATGATGGACAGAGAACTAAAGTCCTGGGTCCCATGATATAAAACACAATAAGTGCAGGTGTCATGTTGACCACAAGGGGGAGACAACATATTACTTATTAGACTCTATTCGCTTTATTTGCAGTCTATTTGCAATCAAGTTGACACCGCAAAAACATTTCATATTTCACATTTACATATCTGTACACAGAATGATGATTCCTAATGGATTCCGTGGCTATAGAAACCCTTATGCACCTATTATGAAACTAACAAGTCTGCCTTAATTATAATAAAGTCTGACAGGTGAGCTCATGGACGCATAAATCATCATTAAAAGATCAACTCGCAACTGCATCACTGTACAGTGTGGCAAACTCCCGCTAAAAATATCAAATTTCAAAGTAATTCGATCCGGAATATTGTTTACATTATTCCTAACCTATTAAAAAGCTGATTTGGTGTTTATTATAGTCGCCATCTTGTGCCCCATCAGCTCGTTAGGAACCATGATATGTCACCTCAGGTCTACAGGTGAAGATATCGCTCTAAAATGCCGGACAGAGTTTG
>JARQWZ010003598.1:57500-120000 GCA_033150135.1 Gobio occitaniae
AACAAGTTAAAAAGCAAGTAAAATCAAATAATTCTGACATAATAACATTCTTGTTAACATCTGTGAGGTAGTACAGCACAAATACACAGACAGGAAGCAATGCAGTGGTGATGAACTGTCCTTAAAGGGATAGTTCACCCGAAAATGAAAATTCTGTAATCATTTACTCACCCTCAAGTTATTCCAAACCTGTATGAGTTTCTTTGTTCTGCTGAACACAAATGAAGTTATTTTGAAGCAGTGTTCATTTCGTTGACGAATAATTTTCGTCATAATTTTCGTCAATGAACTTTTTTCACTGACGAAAACGAGACGATAACTAAATAAAAACTAGTGTTGGATGACAAAAACTATAACGAAAATCAACTGTCATTTTCGTCATCAAATAAAAACGAGAGGAGAAAGTTAGTGAGGGTCGATTAGGGAAGAGATTCAGTCAGAACTGATGTCCTGTGTAAAAGATGCGCACATTTGATCTGAACTGATCTAACCGCTGGAAAACACACGACCTACAGACTCACACACCCCCAATCCAGCTCCAGAGCGGCTCAATCAGTCAATAACACACATTTATGCCAGACAATTGTTTATGAACTAATGCTGATGAATAATGACACTGTTTACTTTACGATGTTTATATAGTAATATGTTTTAGACGGTTCTAACAAGCATATTTTATCTCCTCATCTGAACTTGAATGAGCAGCTGCAACTGCAATAGTAAGGCGACATTTCAAAATAAGAGTCCCGGTGTATTTCCAGCTGGTTTATAATTAAAAGTCACGCATTATATATTAATTTGCTTGCACAATAAACTGTATTTAATTTCATTCCCATTTAAGTCATAGTCAGGAGGAAAGACCAGTATTCGACACATATTAAATAAAGTATCAGGGTTATAATAGTTAACTAAAACCATTTAAAAAAATCTTTGTTACTTGAAATTAAATAAATGTTAACTGAAATTAAAAAAATGAATAAACAAACTTATTTGAAGCTTTAGCTTAACATGATATACTGACTAAAACAGAAATACAAAGTTATTAAAACTATACAGATGTTTTTAAAAACAAACAAAAAAGTGAATTGAGCTCTTTCGTGTATTTTTAATGTCAAAAACAAAATTATGTCAAAATGTCAGTTCAAGTGACAGTCGGTTATGTAATGCTTAAATGCTTAATGTATTACAATTTAACTAAACTCATTAGATTTTAGGAGACTAAAACTAGACTAAAACTAAAAACAATTCAGGTGACTAATATGACTAAAACTAAATGGCATTTTAGTCAAAAGACTATGACTAAAACTAAATCAAAAATTGCAGTCAAAATTAACACTGTTCTGAAGAATGTTTGTAACCAAGCAGATAGAGCAACCATTGACTACCATAGTAGGGAAAAAAATACTATGTTAGTCAATGGTTGCTCTCTCTGCTTGGTTACAAAGATTATTCAAAATCACCTAATTTGTGTTCAGTAAAACAAAGAATAGAATAACTTGAGGGTGAGTAAATGATTACAGAATTTTCATTTTTGGGTGAACTATCCCTTTAAGTACGTAATGTGGCTTCATCGCGTCTCTCACTCAGTGATGGAAGTGTTGAAGTCGGAATACCAGTGGAATGGAAAACTGCGTTCTGTGTGAACGACCCCCAGCGCGTCTGTTCCCCGTGATGACGTGCTGCTTCTTCTGGACTTAATCACTTAGATCTCTCTCAGATTTGACTGATGCAGTATGACAGAGTGTGTGTGTATTGACGTAATGAGGGATGCTTGCGACAGCGTTCTGTCTCTGAGATGACATAAAGTCAGATATGAGGATACAGCGTAATGCTTCCTGATGTCCATCATCAAATCTCAGACGCTCACTTGTGTCTGAGTCACAGAAAAATACAGAAGATTAAAACCTCAGATGGTTCTTGTACTGCTACTAGAAATACATCACAATAAAAGCCACGTGTTGGCTTATTTAAAATGGATGTTGCCTAAAATATTTGCTCTGTTTGACCTGTTTTGGATGAAGTCTTTCAATTCTGGAGAAATTCAAACTAGGGCCTTTATGTAGCATCATTCATTCTGCTTGTGTATCATAAATGAGACTCTTGAATGGTGTTTGCTTTGCGGAAAAAACACCATCATAATTGTGAGGGGTTGCCTTAGTTGATAAGTTGTTGCTACGGCATGTTTTAAAAATTACTCACGGCGTTCCACAGGGTTCAGTGTTTTTGTTGGCTTTTATTGTCTATATTTTACCTCTTGGTCACATTTCTCACACTAAATGTTTGCAGGATGTTAACACATGGATGGCTAACAATTTCTTAAAGCTTAATGCTAGCAAAACAGAATTTCTTCTTCTTGGGTCTATGGATACTTTATCTACACATCGATCAGGCATAAGATTATGTCCACCTTCCTAATATTGTGTTTGTCCCCCTTTTGCTACCAAAACAGCCCTTAATGCGTTTCAATCTTGGAAATTCAGACAGCATTTCACATTAAAGAATGAGAAAGGAGAATGAAATATAACTGCAGCGTGTCAGTGAAGAGCGGCTCTGTGATCAGTTGTAAACGCTGCTCCGTCTGAAAGCACTGCGAGTGTGAGTCGCGTATAACGTGAGTTTAAAGGGGTGATGAATTGAGAAATCAAATTTCCTTTGAGCCTTTGATATATAAAAGTTCATCGTGATGTAAGCATATCCTGTAAGTTTCAGAGCTGAAAACATCCTTGTTAGTCAAAGAAAAGCTTTTATTGACACCAGGCCCAGGAAACGAGAAATCTCAGAATATGTCGACCATTGACGTCATAGAATGCAGAAGCGCGCCTCAAGCCCCGCCCACCGACTCGTGGAGCTAAACGGGTTGCGCTACCGAGCAATAAACATGCCGTTCCAGCTCACGTGCGTAAGACATTGCGTTTGTTTGCTTAATTTCACCGCAGAATCGATTGTAAACAAGACAAAGGTCGAGACTGTGTTTGCAGACATATTGAGATTAAAACACAATGCTGTGCCTTCTGGATCCGACAAGAATGGTGCAACACACTTATGTGAGTAAAACATGTTTTTTTTTAATATGTGTTTGTTTTGCATAACATTACAGATCGTTTGATATCTACTGATTACATACCTTAGCACGCGGTCACAGGCTGGAGAAGCTGTTATTGGTTCATTCTTGATCAGACTCGTACTTGTAATGCCAGCTGGCAAAGCCCAACGTCCCGGGGCTATGTGTTTTTCAGACAGGCTACCAAAACATAAGCCCGGCCTGCCGACGGGATATCTTAAATAGTGAAATAACATTCCTTTGTGTGTGTGTGTGTTTGTGTGTGTGTACGGTTCGCGGTTTGTATTCACTGATCGGGCGTGCCAAGTAATACAAAAATAACATTCCAATCAATCGCGGGTGGATGAGAGATGAATCATTGTGTTTGTTTGATAGAGATATTTTGCGAGTCCTGTGAGTGTTTCCCCAGACGCTTTCAAAGCAATCCCCACATGTGCTGAGGGGAGCAGAAGCCCATTAAATATGCAAATCTTATCCAATCCTAGCCGTGGGCGTTTACTTCCAAGTGTTCAGTCCGGCATGCCCATCAAAACAGAACGTTTTTTCAGAGAGCCTCAAAACCAGGGCAGAAAATAGCCTATTACTTATTCATTATGATGTTTCTGAATGTAAAAACCACGCAAACGTCATAAGTTGACCTCAGACAACGGTATAATTTTTTTTTAAAAAGCCAGTTCATGACACCTTTAAAAAACCATCACGTGTCTTACATCTTCACTACTACTACTTCATTAATAAGGTCTTTTCTTGAACAAAGTTAAATATTTTAAGTTAAATGCACAGTATAAGACATGTAAAAAAGACAAGAGGCTAACAATGTCAAGATCAATATTTGTGTAGCCTGGCTGACATGGTATTTTCACAGACTAACACACGTCACGTCTCTGGCATAGACTACAGTATTTAAAATAGCATATATGCATTAGTTATATTCTCAATTTAATTTACAGAGCAATCCCTGCAGTGCAAAGTTTTTAGGTTAACTATAGAAGAGACTAGGATTAGTGTGTGTCGCCGGGTCACCACTGTTCCTTCCTTTGAGCACTTTTGATCACCGGGAACAGCCCACAAGAGCTGCAGTTTTGGAGATGCTCTGATCTATACCCGTCACAATCTGGCCCTCATCAAACTCGCTCAAATCCTTACTCTTGCCATTTCTCCTGCTTCTAACACATCAACTCTGAGGACAAAATGTTCACTTGCTGCCTAATACACTCACCTAAAGGATTATTAGGAACATCTGTTCAATTTCTCATTAATGCAATTATCTAATCAACCAATCACACGGCAGTTGCTTCAATACATTTAGGGGTGTGGTCCTGGTCAAGACAATCTCCTGAACTCCAAACTGAATGTCAGAATGGGAAAGAAAGGTGATTTAAGCAATTTTGAGCGTGGCATGGTTGTTGGTGCCAGGCGGGCCGGTCTGAGTATTTCACCATCTGCTCAGTTACTGGGATTTTCACGCACAACCATTTCTAGGGTTTACAAAGAATGGTGTGAAAAGGGAAAAACATCCAGTATGCGGCAGTCCTGTGGGAGAAAATGCCTTGTTGATGCTAGAGGTCAGAGGAGAATGGGCCGACTGATTCAAGCTGATAGAAGAGCAACTTTGACTGAAATAACCACTCGTTACAACCGAGGTCTGCAGCAAAGCATTTGTGAAGCCACAACACACACAACCTTGAGGCGGATGGGCTACAACAGCAGAAGACCCCACCGGGTACCACTCATCTCCACTACAAATAGGAAAAAGAGGCTATAATTTGCACGAGCTCACCAAAATTGGACAGTTGAAGACTGGAGAAATGTTGCCTGGTCTGATGAGTCTGGATTTCTGTTGAGACATTCAGATGGTAGAGTCAGAATTTGGCGTAAACAGAATGAGAACATGGATCCATCATGCCTTGTTCCCACTGTGCAGGCTGGTGGTGGTGGTGTAATGGTGTGGGGGATGTTTTCTTGGCACACTTTAGGCCCCTTAGTGCCAATTGGGCATCGTTTAAATGCCACGGCCTACCTGAGCATTGTTTCTGCCCATGTCCATCCCTTTATGTGCACCATGTCCCCATCCTCTGATGGCTACTTCCAGCAGGATAATGCACCGTCACAAAGCTCCAATCATTTCAAATTGGTTTCTTGAACATGACAATGAGTTCACTGAACTAAAATGGCCCCCACAGTCACCAGATCTCAACCTAATAGAGCATCTTTGGGATGTGGTGGAACGGGAGCTTCGTGCCCTGTATGTGCATCCCACAAATCTCCATCAACTGCAAGATGCTCTCCTATCAATATGGGCCAACATTTCTTAAGAATGCTTTCAGCACCTTGTTGAATCAATGCCACGTAGAATTAAGTCAGTTCTGAAGGCCAAAGGGGGACAAACACAGTATTAGTGTGTGTTCCTAATAATCCTTTAGGTGAGTGTATATCCCACCCACTAACAGCCGGTCATAATGTTAAACTATGTGGGAATTTTGAGTTGTTTGCTACTAGATTATTGAGCTTGGTTGTGTCTAGGTGCTTGTTTAATGACCCAAGTCAAAAGAGTCCTGGCGTTGAATATGAGCAGCACTAATAATAAAGGTTTTATTATCATGTTTTGCTGCTGACTTCGTTCCATCTCAGTGTGATGTGTGAATGCTGACTGATGACCTGCTCGAGGGAAGGAAGTCATTTGAGATTCTCTGTGCCCCAGTGTCCTGGCATCAGTGCCAGCGCTGACGCATCACTCGCTCCTTTACTGTGATCATCAGCACACTTGAGTCAGACGCAGACGGCGTTTCAGATCCTCCTACATTTCTGCTGCCCAGTTTTTACCCGTACAGTTTCAAAACGGCCTTACTGATCCCCATCCTAGCGCTGCACCGGGAGAGCGAACGCCAGGCTGCCCGGCGAGACTCCAGCTGGCGGCAGATTGTGTGTGTGGGCGCAGCTCTGACAGAAGGAAAGCATCTCCTAAGGCCAGTAGTGGCACCTGTGCTGAGCTGTGCCAGCGGCGGGCATCTCCTCATTCTCTGAGGCAGTAATGGAGCCGCTCTTTACAGACCCTGTGAAATCAAACAGAGACACAAAGCAGCTTGACAGGAAAATGACAGAATCAACGGTGCAAACTTCATTAAATATGAGACGCATTCTGCTGTTAAACGCCTCCTAAAGACAACAGAGCCATCGTTCAGATCAGAGTCAGTGCTGAGTCACTTCAGGAACTGATCATTTGGACTGTTTACATGAGACGTTATCTAAACCGATCTGGTGTTTACATGTGCTGACTTTCAGTAGGAATCATTTTGTCACATGTGCACACAGTTTGTCTGCCGCCTCAGATTCGTTATGTATCGTGGATCAATAGTTCTGTGTTGGTAATTTTTATATTTATTTATTTTTCTGTGGGCGGACATGCAGTAGTTTAACCTAATGTCCTATACAATGGCTATTTCAACAGCTGTGAATGATGAATGCGGAATCAAAAATGAATTCAATTCATTTATTTTGAAAAAAAAAATTAACAATAAAATGCACTCAAATTATTAATAAAAACATAGGATATATGGTGAAACATGAATGAAGCATTCAAGACGTGCTCAGCATCATTACTAGTAGTACTAAAGATATATATTTCAGATGATTAAGGAAAGATACCATAATCACAAAGGTATAAAAATTAACAAAAGTAATTAAAGTAGACTGTGGGTAATGTTACTTAACCAATTTGAAGCAGTTGTTGAATATTTTTTTTATAGCTAACTTAACTAACGAGAAACAGAGAGCAGCTTGAATGTTCCCCGTTGAAATGGCAGCTCTCAACGGCCACCAGGACTTGTACAGTTTTATAAAAGCCATTTGTCGGAAAGTGTAAGAATCACCTCAGAAAAATAAATTATTCGGTCAGGCGCAGTTGAAGCCTCGGACAAACGCTGTCAAGATGAGATGGTGTAGCCAGGCTATGTCTGTGTCATTATTCAAACATCATGTTCATAACATGTTACGAAATAAAAAGTTGAATACCTCAGAAAAATGAACTTTCCTCTCTTGTCAACATTAGCCTGGTGTGAGCGCGGCGCGCGCTCTTCAGTTGTGGAGGCGCGCGCTGTATATCACGTCACAGAAAGACGTGCACTCAAAGTAATCGGATCAGATCGTTTACATGCTGGAATTTTTCGTTTGATCGGTTCATGAAAAGGTTTATCCCACCCCTCTCAAACCCATTACAATTTCATTCGGTTTGGCCATTTTTATTCCGATTGAGGTGTTTATATGGAGTATTTTCATTCGGATTGGACTTTTAAACCGATTACAGTGCTCCATGTAAACGCACCTTGTGATTCTGAATCACATTCACTTCAGCTACACGTTCTGTCCATTTATCTATTGTTTTGTCTATCCATCCATCCATCCATCCGTCATCATTCTATTTATCGTTCTATCATTCTATCTATTGTTCTATCATCTATCTATCGTTCTATCATCTATCTATCGTTCTATCATCTATCGTTCTATCATCTATCTATTGTTCTATCATCTATCTATCGTTCTATCTATCGTTCTATCATCTATCTATTGTTCTATCATCTATCTATTGTTCTATCAATCGTTCTATCATCTAACCATCGTTCTATCATCTATCTATTGTTCTATCTATCGTTCTAGCATTCTATCTATTGTTCTATCATCTAACTATCGTTCTATCATCTATCTATCGTTCTATCATCTATCTATCGTTCTATCTATCTATTGTTCTATCATCTATCTATTGTTCTATCTATCGTTCTAGCATTCTATCTATCGTTCTATCATCTAGCTATCGTTCTATCATCTATCTATTGTTCTATCTATCGTTCTAGCATTCTATCTATTGTTCTATCATCTAACTATCGTTCTATCATCTATCTATTGTTCTATCTATCGTTCTAGCATTCTATCTATCGTTCTATCATCTAACTATCGTTCTATCATCTAACTATCGTTCTATCATCTATCTATCGTTCTATCATCTATCTTTTGTTCTATCTATCGTTCTAGCATTCTATCTATCGTTCTATCATCTAACTATCGTTCTATCATCTATCTATTGTTCTTTCTATCGTTCTAGCATTGTATCAATCGTTCTATCATCTAACTATCGTTCTATCATCTATCTATTGTTCTATCTATCGTTCTAGCATTCTATCTATTGTTCTATCATCTAACTATCGTTCTATCATCTATCTATCGTTCTATCATCTAACTATCGTTCTATCATCTATCTATCGTTCTATCTAGCTATTGTTCTATCATCTATCTATTGTTCTATCTATCGTTCTAGCATTCTATCTATCGTTCTATCATCTAACTATCGTTCTATCATCTATCTATTGTTCTATCTATCGTTCTAGCATTCTATCTATTGTTCTATCATCTAACTATAGTTCTATCATCTATCTATCGTTCTATCATCTATCGTTCTATCATCTATCTATCGTTCTATCATCTAACTATCGTTCTATCATCTATCTATCGTTCTATCATCTATCTATTGTTCCATCATCTAACTATCATTCTATCATCTATCTATCGTTCTATCATCTAACTATCGTTCTATCATCTATCTATCGTTCTAGCATTCTATCTATTGTTCTATCATCAATCTATCGTTCTATCATCTATCTATCTTTCTATCATCTATCTATTGTTCTATCATCTATCTATTCTATCTATCATTCTATCATTGTTCTATCATCTGTCTATCTATCGTTCTATACATCTATCTATCCCTCTATCATTCCATTTTTCTATCTATCATTCTATCCATCTATTGTTCTATTCATCTATCTATTGTTCTATCATCTATCTATCGTTCTATCCATAATTTTATTAATCTATCTATTATTCTATTCATCTATCTATCGCTTTATCATCTATCTATTGTTCTATCCTCTATCTATCGTTCTATCCATCTGACATCATTCTATCCATCTTTCTATCGTTCTATCATCTATCCATCATTCTATTGATCGATCTATCGTTCACTCTATAGTTCTATCCATCTATCATTCTATCATCATTCTATCCATCTATCTATAGTTTTATCCCTCTATCATTCTATAGTTATATCCATCTATCTATCATTCTATTCATCTATCTATTGTTCTAATCATCTATATATTGTTCTATTCATCTATCGTTCTATGGATAGATAGCATGACAGAACTAAATAATATTATTTCAAAACAGTATTTATTAAAATTCTATCAAATCTGCATACATTTCTTTGTTTCTGAGTTTGAATAGAACACAGTAAGATGTCTCTCACTCTCTCACACACACACACACGCACACACACACACTCACACAGATGCACCTGAGATGAGCCTCATCCAGAGTTTATTTGTCTCTTGGCGGGTGTTGTGGCTCATCTCAGCCCATCAGAGCAGATGGAGCACATGATGAGAACAGGAGGACGGGTGACAAATATAACCTCCATATGGAGCCGCCACATAAAACTGTGTTTGAGCGACAAGAACTTTCCTGCTTGACATCATCATCATCATCTGTGGATGTTTCAGTTGTAGAGGGATGACTGGAAGATGGAAATATTCCATTAGTTTCCATTATGTAGGCAGAAAGCTATTCCAGTCCATTCCCAAATACATGAATGTTGGTTCAGTGACGCCATTCCCAGAGCGATCCACACAATGTCACAGCGCTTGTCGAGGTATATCTGTTTTAAAAAAGTTGGATGCTTTTCTGGCTTGAACGAACCTAGGATAATAATAACAATCACTTTGGATAAAAGCATCTGCCAAAGGCATACAAGAAAACTCACAAAATGCAAATGGCATTGGCACTTTTTCAGATGTGAAAAAAAGACAGATGCTCCCACATCCCACAGATGCTCGATTGGATTGAGATCTGGGGAATGTGGAGGCCGAGTCAACGCCTCAAACTCGTTGTTGTGCTCCTCAATCCATTCCTGAAGCATTTGTGCTTTGTGTCGGCGCATTATCTGCTACAGCCACCAGGGAATACCGTTTCCATGAAAGGCTGGACATGGTCTCAGCAATGCTTAGGTAGATGGGACGTGTCAAAGTACGCTGGCTGACGTAATGAAGCCGTCGTTGAGTACGGGAAGGTGTTTACCTTGCGAGCAGGGACTTTCGGAGGGGGAAATATTTAGCCAGAACTTCATTTAGACCCTGCGGTCGAAACACACCAATACCAGCCCAAAGTCCCTAGTTCCTGCGGTGGAAAGAAACGTGGCTTAAAGGAACACTCCACTTTTTTTGAAAATAGGCTCATTTTACAAGTCCCCTAGAGTTAAATAGTTGCGTTTTACTGTTTTTGAATCCATTCAGCCAATCTTTGTATCTGGCGGTAGCACTTTTAGCATAGCTTAGCATACATCATTGATTCTGGTCAGTCCATTAGCATCTCATTCAAAAAATGACCAAAGACACTTTCAGTATTTTTCCTATTTAAAACGTGACTCTTCTACAGTTACATCGTGTGCTAATACCAGCTGAAAATGAAAAGTTGTGATTTTCTACACCTATATGGCTAGGAACTACTTTCTCATTCCTGCGTAATAGTCGCAGATCTTCACGGCCGTACCATGGCTGCAGCGGCGCGATGATATTACAGCGTCTGAAAGTAGCCCAGCTGGGTAACTTTCAATGTGACCGGCACTAAGTTCGTGTAGTTGCAGAGAAAGTTTCAGGCTTGCAGCCGACAAATTGTGTTGTGGCTTTAGCTGTGATTAGCCATGGTTCTGTGTGCTGTAAAGGGCTGTGATAGTAAGTCGCAGGTGTAACTACCACCATGTTTCACAGAAAACCAACCAATCATCGCGCCGCTGCAGCCATGGTACGGCCGCGAAGATCTGCGACTATTACGCAGGAATGAGAAAGTAGTTCCTAGCCATATAGGTGTAGAAAATCACAACTTTTCATTTTCAGTTGGTCTGAGCACACGATGTAACTGTAGAAGAGTCAAGTTTTAAATAGGAAAAATACTGAAAGTGTCTTTGGTCATTTTTTGAATGAGATGCTAATGGACTGACCAGAATCAATGATGTATGCTAAGCTATGCTAAAAGTGCTACCGCCAGATACAAAGATCGGCTGAATGGATTCAAAAACGGTAAAACGCAACTATTTAACTCTAGGGGACTTGTAAAATGAGCCTATTTTCAAAAAAAGTGGAGTGTTCCTTTAACCTGAAATACTGCATTAATAATTTTTTTTTTTAAAAATAATTTTCAATGGCAAAATTAGACCATAATTATTGCATAAATATAAAAAAATACCATTAAATCATCTCAAAATACAAAATTCAAAAGAAAAAAATATTATTGAAGAAAAATAAATTGCATTGGTTTTTACTGGGGTGGAGGAAGTTTAATTTGTAGGTGTCCGGTCACTTATGACCGGGAAGACGACCAATGTAACCCCTAAACCAAGAGCTCCAGAGGGTTAATTGCACTTCTGACTCTTGGTCTTCATTTTTCACTACTGGTCCTGGGTCCAAAGCTGTTACCCCAACAGTTCGAATGCAGGCTGTGAGAAAGTGAAAATGGAACTCGTGAACAGAAAACGTGTCGTTTGGCTACATGTTTAATTTGCAATGCCGATTTGTCTTGTGGTGGCAAGGACCCTAAACAATAGCCGCTGTAAAAACATTTGCGTATGAAACATCGGAAAGAATACGAGTTGTATTGAATCTACAGACAGCAGCCAAAGCGGCAAAGGAAGGACAGTCATCCTGGAATAATGTTGCCTATTCTTTTTCTTTCTTTTTTTTTTTTCTTTAGCACTTTTGATAGAGACTGACCACTGCAGACTGCAGTTTTGGAGATGCTCTGACCCCAGGGGCGTCGCACCCGTGGGGGATGTGGGTGTCAACACCCACACTTTTTCTGCAGTTTTCCCGCAGTTTTGCACAAACGCTTTAGGGATGCCACAATTCTCATTATAATATTAAACCGTTCGGTACGGCATTCACGGTTCAATACGTGCTTGTGAATTGCGTTGTTTTTGTTGTTTTGTTTTTGCAGTGTGCCTGTGAGTCTACGCGCTGATATGAGCAAATATCCAATTACTATACACTGTGTAATGTGGCGTTCACACCAGACGCGATTCGCGCTTATCGCGCGAAGGTGGACGCTTGAACATTTTGAGTTTACTTGCTTCAATCGCGCGTGACATTCACTGCACAACAGACGTGAATTTGCGTCATGAGCGGGGCTTCCGCCAGTGGCTCGTCTCGTTGAGAAATGGCTGACATGGGCTGTGTTTACATGTCTTTTTTTTTGTTAAAATCTACTGTTAATGTGTGACGACAACGTAGTTTTAAGACTTTTTCAGTCGATAATGTAGTTGTTTAAAGCTCAAATCTGTGGTTTATTTATATAAAGAGTGCCTATTTGAACATTTGATCTGGCGTTTTCGGAGTTGTGAGCTCCAGTGGATCAGCTGTGCTCATTAACCCCAGTGAGATCAGCCTTTCCTCGGCCAGTCCTTCTGCCGTCTGCCGCTGGCTCTGATGTCTCTGTGGCGTCTCCAGCTATAATTCGTCTTGTAACGGCCGATCTTTGGTCTCATGGATCTATCATTTGTTCTCTGGCAAATCGTTTAGGCTGAGGGCAAAGTGAAGTTTCATTCTTTTTTTATTTTTAGGCTATAACTGTACATTGCAGTTGTAATGTTAGCCTACTAGCACTGACTTTGAATGTTTGACTGAATTGTTTGCTTTATTTCATGTATAGCTTGTTATACATTACTTATACTTTTGTATTATTGATCATACATAAATTTGCATTTAACAAAAAGAGACTGGGTTGTGTTTCATGTCATTTAATGTTATCACAGTGATAATCATATTGTCTGAACCAGATATTAATATACAGATTTTCTCCTCATTGTTGTCACTACTAGAGCAAGCTCCTGATTGGTTAACGCGTCGCGAAATATCCGCCAAAGTTCAGATTTTTCAACTTGAGCGATTCAAAACACTCAATTCGCGTCCTTCGCGCCGCCTCAATCGTGCGAATCTCGCCGCAGAATGCCATTTCGCGTCTCTGCATTGACTTAACATGTAAATCACTCGCGCGAATCGCGTCCGGTGTGAACGCACCATTATACTCACAGAACACTATAGTTATTCACAATCACGAAAGTTCATTATTTGCATGCATTTTAAAGCCTTGCCGGTTATTCGCGTGCTTATGCACCGTTTTAACGCGAAGAGCATGCGCACTAAACGCCTGTCAAACACTTGACTACTGGACTAAGTAGTCTTCCTGTGCTAATACTGTCAAATACACACAAGGTTAACATAAACACAGTCGGTTATGTGTAAAGTGAAAGTAAATACGCGTGTGTCTGTATATTAGATGTGTGCAAGTCTTAAAGGAGCTGTATGTAGGACTGTGGCCAAAACTGGTACTGCAATCACTTTCAAATGACTGTAGAGCGGTGTATCCCCTCTCCCCCTCCCCTGACTCGAGGCTGCCAGATAGGCTGCAGGATCCAGCAGGAACGTAGGCTGCTACAGGAGCTTTCAATGGCAAGTGACGAGTCGTACACAGTAAGTTTTTTTTCTTTCTGTTAATTATGTTTATGCTTCAAGAGCGACGTTTTATGAAGTAATTATGAATGGCAAACATTTACTAATGGCGATTAGCCAAATATAATCGTAAATATGAACGCTCGTATGTGACAATACATTCCCACATGAAAAAATACTATAGTAAAATTACAGCAAAGCTAAATAACATTAGCAATGGTCATACAGGTCAACTTGCAGCATGTTTTGTCCACTATATATGCGAAGAACGAATGAGGAATAATTTTTACCGAGGTAACGTTAGGCTACAGTCTCAAATACGTTTTCACATTGCCATAATAGGCGAGCTAATGTTGTTTTCCTCAGCGTCCCAGCATAATGACAGAGAAACGGGCTCTGATAATGCATTACTAATGTTAGCAATGACGACTCGCCGTTTTTATTTACCAAACAATTCCTTAACGTTACCTTTTCAATTCAATGACCCACCTCCTCCATCTGCGCTAACCTAACGTTACTTTGCACGAACATGCATAACTTTGTTCGACTGTCATGAATATTTGAAATGTCCATTTACATTAAAGGTCCCATGGCATGGCATTTTTCTATTATTTTATAATGTTTCCTGAGGTGTACTTATATTGTTAGTATGACTTTTACATCATAAAATGTCATAATTTAGAAATAAAAGGCATTTTTTTCTATACTGCTGTTTGCCCTGTGGCTGAAGGCCCTGTTACAAGAGGCGTGTCTGCTGTGAGACTTCAGTAAAAACGCCCACTGTTGTGATTGGCTGACATCTTTGCGTTTTAAATGAGTCAGCTATTGCTAACAAAGTTATTTATAGTAACTACTGAGTTATGAGAGCGCTGTCAGTCAGCGCGAGTTTATTGTGTTTGTATTTGAGAGTTCTGAATAAACACGAGTCCCAGTTACACCGAGTCCGTCTTCATCATTATTACCAACTTTGTAACTCATGCAAAGTACCATTACAGCTGTCGAGATGAACGAGTTAAAAGTAAGTGTTGATAATAGCATTATTTTTAAAATAAAATAAAAGCGTCAGTGACGCGCGTTGAGTACACAGCGCAAACAAAGACACAACAGCAGTAATCGAATGTAATCCAGTTTATTGTGGGGCTAGGCTGGCTAGCCCGGATATGCTCACGCTTATCCTCCTTCTGCTTAATCTCACGCCGCGTTTGGTGCCTCCGCTGTGGGCCAGATGCAGTACTGGGGGTCGGGGATGTTGAAGGCCACCGGCCAGTGCAGCCCGAGCTTCGGCGTGTGTGAGGCCGATGTTGAGCAGAAACTCCCGACTGTATGCACATTTTAGAACCGATAGACGCGACGAGGACGTACAAAAACACTGACTCACAAGATAGAAAACACGAAAACACCGCTCTGTCTGGAGAGAGAGAAGCCGCAGTGTGTGCACGAATAATAAATAATTAGCTACACATCAGAAATCACTGATCACAGATCAGAAGGAACTGAAAAAAGACTTCTGTTTTCATTTGTACATCCAAACACTGAGAAACTGTATTCACTCGTTCACAACCCATGATCTCATTCAGCATTCACTCGTTCACAACCCATGATCTCTCTCGCGTTTGCATGGGCGTGCCAGATTCTCTGGGTGGAGGAAAGGGAGGTAACCGTTCCTGCTTGGACGTCAAACCAGGAGACTGCAGGATTAGCTCGTCTGGCCTGTCATTTTCTCAAAGGCAGAGAGAGACAGCCAGAACTCGGGTTTACACCGATCAACATTTCTATCCACTTGGGGACAATATTCAGGCTAGGGGAACTCATATTAATGTTGAAAAACCTCATAAAATGAAAATTTCATGCCATGGGACCTTTAAGTACAAGTTAGCCAAACATATGAACCTTACCTGTCCAGGAGAAAATTAGCAACGTTGGCATCAGTCTTCAAATTATTCTCCGTTTTCAGCCGTCTCCATCTTTCAAAGGCATCTCTTATACAAATCCTTGTTTTATTTCGGACACTGTCACAACGTTTTTCTTATTCATAACGAGGTCGTTTAGGTTTCGTAAAGTTAGACATTGTTTATCCAAAAAGTTTGTAGCTGCAGCTGTGGTAACTAGAGCAGAGCTGGCAACCCGAATCCAGAAACACTACTGACTTCGTGATTGGTAGATAGGTGGAGGGTGGCGCTTCAGGCCAAAACACAACATGTCAACATCAACATCAGTTGAGGGCTGCAACTTCACTTTTAAAATGACAATATCTTGGCCGGACAACTGTTGTCAGTGATATAAGTATTTGAAATTAACATGATTTCTTAATGTCTAGTGACATATCAGGGCCATTTTATGATTAATTGAAATACATTTCTTACATACAGTTCCTTTAAATTGACAGCAGCGCAGCCTATAGTGAACACACTGTCCTTAAAGGGACAGTTCACCTCTAAAATTATGTCATTATTTACTCATCTAATCCAAACCTGTATTCATTTCTTCTGTTGAACACAGACAGCTGATGGTAGCCATTGACTTCCATATTATTTCCTACTATGGGGACTTTAATGTTAATAAAACTACAAAAGACATAGACAAGCACTCTCTGTTCTTGACTGAAAAACATTAATACAGTAGCTTTAATAAGAATCAATGTACATTTTATAGTGAAGTCTATGTAGTGATTTATTTTTACATTTATTCATTAAATTTCATACTTAAATGCTGCTGTAGAGCTGTGTAAGTCTTTATATATTTATTTTATATTGTACTATACTCTAGGAATGTGTACAAGGTTTTTTTAAGTAAAGTTTTACGTTTAAGTAAGGTTTTTCAAGTCTTTTAAGCATTTTTTTTCTCCTTAACCTCTTTCTGTTTCCGTCGCCTAAGAATAGAATAGCAAAAAACTGATGTGACAAGCCATCAGAACCCAACCGAACACTGTGGTTAAAAAATCCTGAGGTATGTATTTTATATATATATATATACAACCCCAAATCAGAAAAAGTTGGGACAGTAAGGAAAACGCAAATAAAAAAAAAAAGAAGTGATTTCTAAATTTACTTTGACTTGTATTTCATTGCAGACAATATGAACACAAAATATTTCATGTTTTTTCTGGTCAACTTCATGTCATTTGTAAATATGCATCCTTTCCTGTCATTCAGACCTGCAACACATTTCAAAAAAAGTTGGGACGGAGCAATTTAGGGCTAGTAATGAGGTAAAATGGTTAAATAATGATGTGATTTGAAACAGGTGATGTCAACAGGTGATTGTAATTATGATTTGGTACAAAAACAGCATCCAAGAAAGGTCTAATCCTTTAGGAGCAAAGATGGGCCGAGGATCACCAGTTTGCCAACAAATACGTGAGAAAATTATTGAAATGTTTAAAAACAATGTTCCTTAAAGAAAGATAGGAAGAGATTTGGATATTTCACATTCAACAGTGCATAACATGATTAAAAGATTCAAGGAATCTGGAGGAAGTTCAGTGCGTAAAGGACAAGAGGCGCAAGCCTAAGCTGAACAACCGTGATCTCCGATCCCTCAGGCGGCACTGCATCAAGAATCGTCATTCATCTATAAGCGATATCACCACATGGGCTCAGGACTACTTTGGCAAACCTTTGTCAAGTACCACAATACGTAGTTACATCCACAAATGCCAGTTAAAACTGTACTGTGCCAAAAGGAAGCCCTATGTTAACAGTGTCCAGAAGCGCCGTCGACTTCTCTGGGCTCGGAGGCATCTGGGATGGACCATCACACAGTGGAAATGTGAACTGTGGTCAGATGAAGCAGTATTTCAGGTATTTTTTGGGAGGAATGGACGCTGTGTGCTCCGGACCAAAGAAGAAAAGGATCATCCAGACTGTTACCAGCAACAAGTCCAAAAGCCAGGGTCTGTCATGGTATGGGGTTGTGTCAGTGCCCTTGGCAAAGGTAACTTGCACTTCTGTGAAGGCACCATTAATGCTGAAAAGTACATAGAGATTTTGGAGCATAATATGCTGCCTTCAAGAAGACATCTTTTCCAGGGACGTCCATGCATATTTCAACAAGACAATGCAAAACCACATTCTGCATACATTACGAAGTCCTGGCTGCGGAGGAAGAGGGTACGGGTACTTGACTGGCCTGCCTGCAGTCCCGACCTGTCTCCAATAGAGAATGTGCAAAATGCGACAACGAAGACCCTGTACTGTTGCCCACCTTAAGACTTGTTTGCAGGAAGAATGGGACAAAATTACACCTGAAACACTTCATCGTTGCAGGTCTGAATGACTAGCCGTCACAATCTGGCCCTTGTCAAACTCGTTAAAAATCCTTACGCTTGGCCATTTTTCCTGCTTCTAACACATCAACTTTGAGGACAAAATGTTCACTTGCCGCCTAATATATCCCACCCACTAACAGCTGATGAAGAGATCATCACGTCACCGGTCATAATGTTATGCCTGATCGGTGAATAGTCCTATTCTGTTACATGCATGCATTTGGCAGATGCTTTTATTCAGAGTGACTTGTGTTGCAGTGAAGGTCCAGTAACAGTATTGAGTCAGTTCTTGCGTTCATATTATTGACTTGTTGTGACTTTATTTCTCCTGAGGGATTTTAGGAGATTTATTTGATTAACCGAGAACTCAATTACGTCTTCTCGGGCGTGAAAGGCTTTAATATGTTTCCCTGGGCGATGTAAAACTGTGACTTTTGTTGTTGCAAATTATGGGATGAGTAGCAAAGCCTTTAAATCATCCGGTGCAGTGAAGAGATGAACGCTAGCCTGACACTGATGCTTTAAAACAGCACGGATTCTCTCCTACCAGCTCGAGCTCATTAACTCTCCATCAGTGTGTGTGTGTGTGTGTGTGTGTGTGTGTGTGTGTGTGTGTGTTTGTGTGGGTGGCTTATGCAAATGCAGCGGTGTTGATGGAAAGCAGAACTAATTGAGTGAAACCGAAGCAGAAGAGATGCTCTGTGAAGACGTTTTGTGCAGCATTTTCAGCCTCTTCACGCTCTCTTCCTCCCTTTGAACAGATGATTGGCAGCAGAGCAGAGGATTATGGGATACCCTGTGTAAATGAGTGTTTGGTAGCGGACCAGTTTCGCCCAAAAAGCTTTGTTTGTGTTGACATATATTTAACATTTATTATTTTATTGTAAATTTTTGTTGTTGTTGTTGTTGTCTAAGGTTTTTTAGTTTAAGATTTTTCATAATTTTTGTTTGAAGTTTCCTGACGTACTATAAATATTTAAGGATTATATTTGAGATTGATATGAATATTTAGCATTTAATAATTTGTTAGTTTTTTTTGTTCAGTAGAATTTCAGTTTTTTTGGTTTAAGATTGACATATTTAACATTTTAATAATTTTTTGTTTATTAATTATTTAAGTTTGTATATTACACGTTTCCTAAAATGCTATGCTTAAATATTTTAGGATTATATTCAAGATTGACATTAATATTTACAATTGTAATTTTTTGTCCAGTAGGATTTTATTTATTTTTTGTTTAAGATTGACATATATATATTTAACATATTGTTGTTTTACTAATCACTGGGTTGAAACAACCTAATTGCTGGATTGAAAAAAATTGCTGGGTTAAAACAACCCAATCGCTGGGTTGTATCGCTGGGTTAAAACAACCCAATCGCTGGGTTAAAACAACCCAATCGCTGGGTTAAAACAACCCAATTGCTGGGTTAAAACAACCCAATTGCTGGGTTAAAACAACCCAATTGCTGGATTGAAAAAAATTCCTGGGTTAAAACAACCCAATCGCTGGGTTTAAAAAAACAATCGCTGGGTTAAAACAACCAAATCGCTGGGTTAAAACAACCCAATCGCTGGGTTAAAACAACCCAATTGCTGGGTTTAAAAAAACAATCGCTGGGTTAAAACAACCCAATCGCTGGGTTAAAACAACCAAATCGCTGCGTTAAAACAACCCAATTGCTGGGTTGAAAAAAAAAACTAATCGCTGGGTTAAAACGACCCAATTCCTGGGTTAAAAAAAACCAAATTGCTGGGTTAAAACAACCCAATTGCTGGGTTAAAAAACCAAATCACTGGGTTAAAACAACCCAATTGCTGGGTTAAAATAACCCAATTGCTGTGTTAAAAAAAAACAATTGCTGGGTTAAAACAACCCAATTGCTGGGTTAAAAAAAATTGCTGGGTTAAAACAACCCAATCGCTGGGTTAAAAAAAACAATCGCTGGGTTAAAAAAAACAATCGCTGGGTTAAAACAACCAAATCGCTGGGTTAAAACAACCCAATTGCTGGGTTAAAACAACCCAATAGCTGGGTTGAAAAAAAAACTAATCGCTGGGTTAAAACAACCCAATTCCTGGGTTAAAAAAACAATCGCTGGGTTAAAACAACCCAATTGCTGAGTTAAAAAAAAACAATTGCTGGGTTAAAACAACCCAATTGCTGGGTTAAAAAAATTTGCTGGGTTAAAACAACCCAATCGCTGGGTTAAAAAAAACAATCGCTGGGTTAAAAAAATCAAATCGCTGGGTTAAAACAACCTAATTGCTGGGTTAAAACAACCCAATTGCTGGGTTGAAAAAAAAACTAATCGCTGGGTTAAAACAACCCAATTCCTGGGTTAAAAAAACAATCGCTGGGTTAAAACAACCCAATCGCTGGGTTAAAACAACCAAATCGCTGGGTTAAAACAACCCAATTGCTGGGTTAAAAAACCAAATCACTGGGTTAAAACAACCCAATTGCTGGGTTAAAAAAACAAATCGCTGGGTTAAAACAAACCAATTGCTGGGTTAAAACAACCCAATCGATGGGTTAAAACAACCTAATTGCTGGGTTAAAAAAAAATCGCAGGGTTAAAACAACCCAATTACTGGGTTAAAAAAACAAATTGCTGGGTTAAAACAACCCAATTGCTGGGTTAAAACAACCCAATTGCTGGGTTAAAACAACCCAATCGCTGGGTTAAAAAAAACAATTGCTGGGTTAAAACAACCCAATCGCTGGGTTAAAAAAAACAAATTGCTTGGTTAAAAAAACCAAATTGTTGGGTTAAAACAACCAAATCGCTGGGTTAAAACAACCCAATTGCTGGGTTGAAAAAAAAAACTAATCGCTGGGTTAAAACAACCCAATTCCTGGGTTAAAAAAACAATCGCTGGGTTAAAACAACCCAATCGCTGGGTTAAAACAACCCAATCGCTGGGTTAAAACAACCCAATTGCTGGGTTGAAAAAAAAACTAATCGCTGGGTTAAAACAACCCAATTCCTGGGTTAAAAAACCAAATCACTGGGTTAAAACAACCCAATCGCTGGGTTAAAACAACCCAATTGCTGGGTTAAAACAACCCAATTGCTGGGTTAAAAAAACCAAATTGCTGGGTTAAAAAAAACAATTGCTGGGTTAAAATAACCCAATTGCTGAGTTAAAACAACCCAATCGCTGGGTTAAAACAACCCAATTACTGGGTTAAAAAAAACAAATCGCTGGGTTAAAATAACCCAATTGCTGGGTTAAAACAACTCAATCGCTGGGTTAAAACAACCCAATTACTGGGTTAAAAAAAACAAATCGCTGGGTTAAAAAAACCAAATTGCTGGGTAAAAACCAAATTGCTGGGTAAAAAAACCCAATTGCTGGGTTAAAAAAAATTGTTGGGTTAGTCCATTTTCAACCCAACCTGGGTTATTTTTAACCCAGCATTTTTTAGAGTGTACAGTACAGTGACATTAATATTTAACAAGTTATCATTATTTTATAATGTTATTTGTCTAGAAGTATATTTAACACACTTAGAAAATAAGTATAGTGAGGGCATCAACCAGTATCATTGTTGCATTATTTTTCAGAATGCAAATTAAGGTAAAACTAAGCCCCCCCCCCCCCCCCCCCTGCACGCTTTTGTTTACAGTTATCGAAAGACAGAGTGATATATTGAGGAGTATAAAGGAGGAGAAAAACAGAGAGATGCTGATTTAGAGACGAGTGAGGACAGGAGAGACTCTGGCAATCCCTCACTTTCTCCTTCCTCTGTGCGGAAATGTGACTGTTGAATAATTCATTCAGCTGCGGCCATGAATAATGAATAACCCGTGTGATTAAAGAGAGGTATGCTAATTAAGAGAGTGTGTGTGTGTGTGTGTGTGTGTGTGTGTGTTACATAATCGTCACCCACCACTTTCAAAAAAGTTAATGTCATCAACTCAAGATAGACTCCATCCTCGTTTCTCCAGAGGAAAAACCCAACAGTTTGCAGAAAACGAGTGCCCTATCAAGTTCCCTAAACCCTTGTGCCATCATTTGACACTCCTGACTGAGAAGGGCCCCGTCCGCAGGATCACACACTCCCTCCGCGATCGCTTCAGTGCTGATGTGGGAGAACCGCTTATCTTTGATCAGATGTTGGTACAAAAAATGAAGAAAGTGATGGATGGTGATGTTGGTTTCATTAGCCGTACGGGTGTTTTCCCCATGCAGACTCTGTTCATGGGTGATGCCATGATAGGCCGTTGCTATGGTGTTGAGGGTTGTTGCCAAGCGTTTGCTGTGCAGTGATGATATTCTCATCTCTATATGGAGATTACGTGCCAAGAACCATTTTTGGTGCCATATAGAACCTTTTTTTTTTAGAGTGTATGCACACTGAACCCAACTTACATTTTAGATGCAATATTCACTGTTTTTGTTCCATTTCAGCAGCGAAATAGTTCCAAAGAAAGATCACAACAGAACCGCATCTCACAGCAACAGTGTGTGTTAGTGAATGATTCAGCGTTTTAATGAATCGGTTGAATCAAAGATTCAATGACCTATTCGTAAACGACCACCTAATTCTTAAATGAATCATCCGTTTGAACGAATCGACTCAATGACTCTCTCATTCAGACGGTCACCTGCTGCCACCTACTGGTGGTTTAGTTTCATCTTTCCAACATTTCTTATTTGTATATTCAAAAATATTTAATATAATCTCATAACATTATTTAATGCAGTTGTCATTTTCCAGTGTAAATAATCTAATTTTATTGGTAACGGCCTATAGTGTCTTATTCTAATTTAATTTATAGATCAAATTTAAAAATATAAAATGAAAGCTGAAGCATGGCCTATATTTAATAAGATTATGGAAAAATGCCCTTTATAAAAAGGTAAAAATATCACAAATATGCATATTTAAATATGTCAAAGCTGATTGAACTCTGGTGAGGATATTGCTTCAGAATAGATTATATTTAAAAAAAAAATAATAATCCGGACAAGTTCATTTTTTCCTCGGACAAGTGAATGACAAATTTACTTGTCTGAAGGACAAGCATGTGAACAGGCTTAATGTCGAGCCCTGTATAGCACCTTAGTCAAAGAACCGCTGAAGAACCGCTGAAGAACCGCTGAAGATCCGCTGAAGAACCACTGAAGAACCGCTGAAGAACCGCTGAAGATCCGCTGAAGAACCGCTGAAGCACCGCTGAAGAACCACTGAAGAACCACTGAAGATCCGCTGAAGATCCGCTGAAGAATCGCTGAAGAACCGCTGAAGAACCGCTGAAGAACCGCTGAAGAACCGCTGAAGAACCGCTGAAGATCCGCTGAAGAACCGCTAAAGCACCGCTGAAGCACCGCTGAAGAACCGCTGAAGATCCGCTGAAGAACCGCTGAAGATCCGCTGAAGAACCGCTGAAGAAAGGCTGAAGCACCGCTGAAGAACAGCTGAAGATCCGCTGAAGAACCGCTGAAGAATCGCTGAAGAACCTCTGAAGATCCGCAGAAGAACCGCTGAAGATCCGCAGAAGAACCGCTGAAGATCCGCTGAAGATCCGCTGAAGAACCGCTGAAGAACCATTGAAGAACCGCTGAAGAACCGCTGAAGAACCACTGAAGAACCGCTGAAGAACCACTGAAGAACCACTGAAGGACCGCTGAAGAACCGCTAAAGAACCTCTGAAGAACCGCTGAAGAACCTCTGAAGAACCTCTGAAGATCCGCTGAAGAACCGCTAAAGAACCTCTGAAGAACCGCTGAAGAACCTCTGAAGAACCGCTGAAGAACCGCTGAAGAACCACTGAAGGACCGCTGAAGAACCACTAAAGAACCGCTGAAGAACCACTGAAGAACCGCTGAAGAACCACTGAAGAACCGCTGAAGAACCTCTGAAGCACCGCTGAAGAACCGCTGAAGAACCGCTAAAGAACCTCTGAAGAACCGCTGAAGAACCACTGAAGAACCACTGAAGAACCGCTGAAGAACCGCTGAAGAACCACTGAAGAACCACTGAAGAACCGCTGAAGAACCACTGAAGAACCGCTGAAGAACCGGTGAAGAACCGCTGAAGAACCGGTGAAGAACCACTGAAGAACCGCTGAAGAACCACTGAAGAACCGCTGAAGAACCGCTGAAGAACCACTGAAGAACCGCTGAAGAACCAGTGAAGAACCACTGAAGAACCGCTGAAGAACCACTGAAGAACCGCTGAAGAACCACTGAAGAACCGCTGAAGAACCAGTGAAGAACCACTGAAGAACCGCTGAAGAACCGGTGAAGAACCACTGAAGAACCGCTGAAGAACCGCTGAAGAACCACTGAAGAACCTCTGAAGAACCGCTGAAGAACCGCTAAAGAACCGCTGAAGAACCTCTGAAGAACCACTGAAGAACCTCTGAAGAACCGCTGAAGAACCTCTGAAGAACCACTGAAGGACCGCTGAAGAACCTCTGAAGAACCACTGAAGAACCTCTGAAGAACCACTGAAGGACCGCTGAAGAACCGCTGAAGAACCGGTGAAGAACCGCCGAATAACCACCGAAGAACCGCCGAAGAACCACTGAAGAACCTCTGAAGAACCGGTGAAGAACCGCTGAAGAACCGCTGAAGAACCGCTAAAGAACCGCTGAAGAACCTCTGAAGAACCGCTGAAGAACCGCTGAAGAACCTCTGAAGAACCGCTGAAGAACCGCTGAAGAACCGCTGAAGAACCTCTGAAGAACCGGTGAAGAACCGCTGAAGAACCTCTGAAGAACCTCTGAAGAACCGCTGAAGAACCGCTGAAGAACCGGTGAAGAACCGCTGAAGAACCGGTGAAGAACCAAAGCACTAAAAAAGGTTCCCCTTTGGTAACGAGCCAAGAACCATTTTTGGTGGCATATAGAACCTTTATTTTTTTAGAGTGTATGTGTAATTTCTCACACTTGCTTTCTGGAAATGGTGCATCTGATCACTTTTTTTTTAAGTTTTAAGTTTTAAGTATTTCATTTTAAGTTTGACTGACTTCAGGCACAGAACTCTAGAAGAATGAAACCACACTTCCCTAACTGATTCCTCACAGTACTTTAAGATAACTGCTTGTTTTCTGAAATGATTAAATATGCAAATGATGCATTATTTAATTTGCATACATTTCCAGAACAGAAATACTAAATTCTTTGATTTTGTTGATTTATTAAAGGTTTTTTTTACGGAGAGGATTTTGGATTTCTCTTTTTATCCATAAATCTGAAAATACTGTCAACACATATTTTTTTTTTTCTCCATGTTTTTAGGAATAAAATTATATATAAATCAGGCAAATAAAAACCTTCAGAATATAGATAGGAATAAAACAAAAGTTTGGTGTGTGTAAAACTGCCGAACTAAGATTTCTGTGTATGAATTGTGTGTGTGTGTGTGTGTGTGAGTGAGTGAGTGAGTGTGTGTGTGTGTGTGTGTATGTGTATGTGAATGAATGTGTGTATGAGTGTGTGTGTATGAAAGTGAGCGTGTGTGTGTGTGTGTGTGTGTGTGTGTGTGTGTGTGTGTGTGTGTGTGTGTGTCTGTGTGTCTGTGTATATATGTGAGAATGTGAGAGTGTGTGTGTGTGTATATGATTGTGTATGTGTATGAATGTGAGTGAGTGTGTATGTATATGAATGTGAGTGTGTGTGTGTGTGTGTGTATGTATATATTTGAGTGTGTGTGTGTGTTTGAATGTGAGTGTGTGTATATGATTGTGTATGTGTATGAATGTGAGTGTGTGTGTGTATGAATGTGTGTGTGTGTGTGTGTGTGTGTGTGTGCGTGTATGAATGTGAGTGTGTATGAGTGTGTGTGTGTGTGTGTGTGTGTGTGTGTGTGTGTGTATGTATGAATGTGTGAGTGTGTATGTGTGTATGAATGTGAGTGTGTGTGTGTGTATATGATTGTGTATGTGTATGAATGTGAGTGTGTGTTTATGATTGTGTATGTGTGTGCGCGTGCGTGTGTGTGTGTGTGTGTGTGTGTGTGTGTGTGAGTGTATGAATATGAGTGTGTGTTTATGATTGCGTATGTGTGTCTGTGTCTGTCTGTGTGTGTGTGTGTGTGTGTGTGTGTGTGTGTGTGAATGAATGTGAGTGTGTGTGTGTGTGTGTGTGTGTGTGTGTGTGTGTGTGTGTGTGTATGAATGTCAGTTCGTGTATGAGTGTGTGTGTGTATGAATGTGAGTGTGTGTGTGTGTGTGTGTGTATAAATGTGAGTTTGGTGTGTGTAAAGCTGCCAAAGTGAGATTTCTGACTCACACTCACTGCCTTTAATGATATGGATAGTGTCTCGTCTTAAACTCTGTTTGCATGTGTGGGAATGAATATGAATATGAATATGAATGCGTGTTTGTTTGTGTGTGTAGGTGGTAAATAATGCATCCGTGTTCGTTCTCCACACTGGGATGAGGATGGGGTTTCCTCACCACCGGAGGAGGAAGATAAAAGAGCATCTGCTGTGTGTGTGTGTGTGTGTGTGTGTGTGTGTGTGTGTGTGTGTATGTGTCAATATATCTACGTCAGATCTCAGCATGTGTTTTCACCGGTCTTCTTGAAGTGTTTTTATATAAATATAAATATGGGTTATTTTTACAATGATTGTTTACTAGCTTATTATTTTCTACTTTATATAATTTCATAAACAATAGAAGTCTCGTTATGAGCATGTGTGGGTTTGTGCTTCAGAAGCGTTACGCAGGCTGTGCCCAAACACAACAGCCGATATAATGTGATTGTATGTGGGATGTTGATTGCGTTGCATTATGGGATGTAAACATCTGCAGATTTGAGTTGTCAAGAAGCATCTAGAGAATATGCTGTGGAGTTTTGAATTATGTTTATGTTCCACAAATTTGGTCTTAATATGACAAAATCTCCCCAAACCTCCTTTTGAGGACTTTTTTGTAAAACATTATAAATAATAAAGTAAACAAAGATTTTTTAAATTGTAAAAATGAAGAAAGTTTTCAGTTAGGGTTAGGTTATAGTACACTGTAAAACTAACCAAACAATTAATAAAATAACCGGAAACTGTGCTTGCCAGCATAATTCAGTGAAAACTGTTTTTTTGTAATTGGTAACTTTTTATCTCACAATTCTAACTTTTTTTTCTTGCAAATTGCGACTTTATGTTAGAATGGGTAAACCCAGCCCGATCTGCCGGTGGTTTGATTTCGCCCTGCAGCTCAGGCTGGAGACCTGTACATATTTCTACTGCTTCTGTTACAAATTTGCTGGAACCAATCACAAACCGGCTTATCCACCTGGCGCGTTATTGGCTGGTTTAACACAATGACGGATAGAGAAGCGATGGATCGTTGGTCTGATTGGCTGAAGGACTATCCAATTGCGTACAGAGTCATTTGAACTATACCCGTTGATCACGCCTCTTGTGCAGTAGAAAATACAGAGCAGATCCCCAGACTAATGTTCAATCTTAAATTGAGCTTGGTCTGGTGATAGCCAGGTAAACTTTATATCACACTGCGTGAAGAAATGCCAGATTTGTGAGATAAAAAGTCGCGATTAGCTTTTTTTTTATTTTTAAATAGTTTTACTACATCACTGATAACAAAAAAAACTAAGACAAAACATAAAATAAAACCATCAAATTTGAAGTGTCACACAAGGAATGTCAGTTTACAACTTTCCACTGTTAATTATAAAACGATGCGTTCTTTTTACCATTTTAAACAAAAATGAATCCTAGCATCAGTTCTGGCAGGTCAGGTTAGTCAAGCCCTCAGTGGGTGGAGTACACATGAATATTCATGATATTCCCATGGTGTGGGCGTGGCCTTGAGACAGCGCAAACGAATGGAAAATATTAGTGCACGCTCCTCAAATTGTAACTCGTGGAATATTTCGAAAAGACAATGAAGTTTCAATGTTAAGCATTAACTGCAACAGTTCACATAATGCACAGTTTGTGTAATATGATAAATCGTCTGAGCTGTTTTGTCTGATTAATTATAGGCGTTGCGATAAATAAGGACACAGAGCAAACAGTGAGCGAATAGCCTATGCTTGTCCAGGCTAATACAGTTTATTACTTGTATTTCACATATTTTTAAAGCTTTAACAAAGCAACATCAAAATCTTTCCACATACACCTATTTGGGAATCACTAGTCTCCTAATCGATTAAAGGTATATTCCATTCAAAAATGAAATTCTGTCATCATTTACTCACCGTGGGAAGGGAAGACCATTGGGAACCAGTAGAACCAATATTGGTGCTCATTGACCTCTATTGGACGTACAAAAATACACTGACACATTTTTTTCAAAATATGCCCCACGAAAGAACGAGTCATACAACTTTGAAACTAGATGAGGGCATCACAATTGTTAATTTTGAACAACCTATCCTTTTAAAAAGAGTACATCAAGTTTTTCTCTATTGTATTTAGTTAACAGTCAAATACAGTTTAGAGAATATAAGATAAAGAACTTATAATAATAAATATTATATTAATAAACAATTCTCTCTCTCACTCTCACTCTCACACTCACACACACTCACACACACACACACACACACACACACACACACACACACACACACACACACACACACACACACACACACACACTCTCATACACTCACACACACACACACACACACACACGTTTGTTTTTGTGAAATGTGGGGACATTCCATAGGCGTAATGGTTTTTATACCGTACAAACCTTATTTTCTATCCCCTTACACTGCCCCTAACCCTAAACCTACCCATCTCACACACACACACACACACACACACACACACACACACACACACACACACACACACACACACACACACACACACACACACACACTGTCCCTAAACCTACCAATCACACACACACACACACACACACACACACACACACACACACACACTGCCCCTGCCCCTAAACCTACCCATCACACACACACACACACACACACACACACACACACACACTGCCCCTGCCCCTAAACCTACCCATCACACACACACACACACACACACACTGCCCCTGCCCCTAAACCTACCCATCACACACACACACACACACACACACTGCCCCTGCCCCTAAACCTACCCATCTCACACACACACACACACACACACACACACACACACACACACACATACACACACACACACACACTGCCCCTGCCCCTAAACCTACCCATCACACACACACACACACACACACACACACACACACTGCCCCTGCCCCTAAACCTACCCATCACACACACACACACACACACACACACACACACACACACACACACACACACACACACTGCCCCTAAACCTACACACACACACACACACACACACACACACTGCCCCTGCCCCTAAACCTACCCATCACACACACACACACACACACACACACACACACACACACACACTGCCCCTGCCCCTAAACCTACACACACACACACACACACACACACACACACACACACACACTGCCCCTGCCCCTAAACCTACACACACACACACACACACACACACACACTGCCACTGCCCCTGCCCCTAAACCTGCCCATCACACACACACACACACACACACACACACACACACACACACACACACACACTGCCCCTAAACCTTCCCATCACAGGAGACTGTGCAGTTTACTTTCTGTGAAAAAAACCTCATTCTGTGATTTATAAGCATTTTGAAAAGTGAGGACATGGGGAACGTCCTCATATTTCACCCTCTTTTTGTAATACCCATGACATTATACACATTTGTGTCCTGATATTTCACAAAAACATGCCCACACACACACACACACACACTCCTACACACACACACACACACACACTCATACACATACACTCAGACACACACTTACTCACATTCATACAGACAAATGTGAGTGTATTTGTGTTTTTTATGAGTGTGTGAGAGTGTGTATGAGCATGAATGAGTGTGTGTGTGTGTGTGTGTGTGTGTGTGTGTGTGTGTGTGTGTGTGTGTGTGTTTGTGCGAGTGTGTTGTGTGTTTGTGTATGTGTGTGTGTGTGTATAGTGTGAGTGTGTGTGTGTGTGTATGTATTTTGAGTGTGTATGAGCGTGAGTGTGTGTGTGTGTTTGTGCAAGTGTGTTGTGTGTTTGTGCAAGTGTATGTGTGTGTGTATAGTGTGAGTGTGTGTTGTGAGAGAGTTTGTGTGTGTGAGCGAGAGATATTGTGTGTTTGTGTGAGAGCGTGTGTGTATGCATTTTGTGTGTGTTTTTTATGCGATTGTGTGTTGAGAGAGAGCGGGAGAGTGTGTGAGCACTTACCTTTTACATCTCTCTCTCTCTCTCTCTCTCTCTCTCTCTCTCTCTCACACTTCTATCCCATGAGGCACACGTGACAGAGTTATGTAATGATTAGTTATTAAAATATTGAGCGTTTGTTTACCTTGAGACCTTATTATGGCGTGTGTTATTAGCAAATGCCATCGATGTAATCAATTCACCGTTCGACAAAATCAAGCAATTGAGAATCGATGTACGTCACAGTTTCAATTCATTTATTAAAGCAGAAACTAAACATAAAGGTGCCGTTGGAGGGCTGCTGTCAGATATGGAATATTAATGTATTTGAACACAATCCGCTTGTCTTAAATACGATCAAGCTAAACACTAGTTTGCATGTTTTTGTGAATCAGTCCCATTGTGATGCAGCTTTGCTCAGAAACTCTTATTGAAGGATAGGTGTTGATTCTCAGGCTTATGGACAGGTGTGTGTTTCCGGCCGCTTCAGATGGTCTTTGATCTCGATGTAGGCATCGTTGATCTTTCCCTTTAATCCAAGAGTTTCTTAAGACGCTCGCTCGGCTGCACAAATAACCCGGAGTTGACATTCCCAGAGCCTTTAATACCAGCTGGATCTGCTCGATCTCTCAGCCAAACCTCAACAATGGACGTTATGCGGAGCGCCTTCCTGGACGCAGAGTTTGCTGAGGGCTGTCTATGTTAGCATGAGCTCATGAAATCTCAGGATTTGTGACCTGTGAACAGCTTCTCTCTTGGCTCACAGTCCGGCTTATACTTCCTCTTCCCGCTGTAGAGATGGCAGGGGAACTGTGGTTGGTGGAAAGTGTGCGATAGGCGTATGGTAGAGGTCATTAGGTCAGAGAGAGAGAGAGAGAGAGAGAGAGAGCGGCATTCTGGGAGCTTATCAGAACCTTTTTATATAAGAAACAAATACAAACATTTAGGGAAGTTCAGTTTCCGAGTTTAATTTCCTCACTACTAAATATTCCACGCTCAACTGTTAGTGGTGTTATAACAAAGTGGAAGCGATTGGGAACAACAGCAACTCAGCCAATCACAGAGCGGGGTCAGCGCATGCTGAGGGTCACAGAAGTCGCTAGGGAATCTCCAAACTTAGAGCTTCATGGAATGGGTTTCCATGGCCGAGCAGCTCATCCAAGCCTTACATCATCAAGTGCAATGCAAAGCGTGGGATGCAGTGGGGTAAAGCGCGCCGCCACTGGACTCTAGAGCAGTGGAGACGTGTTCTCTGAGTGACCAATCACGCTTCTCTGTCTGGCAATCCCATGGACGAGTCTGGGTTTGGCGGTTGCCAGGAGAACGGGACTTGCCTGACTGCATTGTGCCGAGTGTAAAGTTTGGTGGAGGGGGGATTATGGTGTGGAGTTGTTTTTCAGGGATTGGCCCTTTAGCTCCAGTGAAAGGAACTCTTAATGCTTCACCAAGACATTTCAGACAATTTCATGCTCCCAAATTTGTGGGAACAGTTTGGGGACGGCCCCTTCCTGTCCCAGTGCACAAAGCGTCGCTCCATAAAGACATGGATGAGCAAGTTTGGTGAGGAGGAACTTGAGTCCTGACCTCAACCCGATAGAACAGCTTTGGGATGAATTAGAGCGGAGACTGAGAGCCAGGCCTTCTCGTCCAACATCAGAGCCTGACCTCACAAATGCGCTTCTAGAAGAACGGTCAACAATTCCCATAAACACACTCCTAAACCTCGAGGAAAGCCTTCCCAGAAGAGATGAAGCTGTTAGAGCTGGCACTCCATTTTAAAGCAGCACTAGGCAGGTTTTGCTCTCGGGGTCCTCCTACAGTTGGGAAACAGTATTTTCCTCTACTACTGTCGTAAACTGTCATTCTACATCAGCGGATGCATCGCACGTGCATTTATTGACATGACAACCATGATAGCCCTGAACACTGCAGGAGTTCACATGCGTGTTCTGCTTGCGTCGCGTGTGAAACGTCTTCATCCCAGGTACAGTGGCATATGTTTCAGCATGTCATATGAATATCATTTCATGGGTTTTATTTTTTTTTTCAACCGCCAAATGATCGCGATGCTCACGTTTACAAGCCAGCGTCATTATAGTAGCCTAGTCTATTGGTTCCCGTTTTACAGAATCTATATGATACTTCAATTCAATGTTTGAGTGGTAGGTAATAACCATATATCGTCAATATTATAATATCAAGCTACCCTAGATGAATCTGCAAATTTGAAAAATCGATTTGCATTATAGCTTGAGGAAAGACAAATAAACCAATATCACAGACATGTTAGGTATCCTAAAATATTATTTTATACGTCTTATGTATTTACTTGCAGGAATGTAGCCCCTCCTCCTTCAGCTCACGCTAATGAGCAAACGCTGGCCAATGTTGATCCTCATCCTGTCTTTAATCCCATCACTTTCTCGTTTCCTCTTTTTGCTTTCCTCCGACAAAACCTTTGCTTTTTTATTTTTCTGGGCTGCTTCGGCCATGACTATAACATTCGGCAAACAAACGATAGTTGGGCTCGCACGTCCGAATTTAAGGAAGTGGTGGTGGAAGTGACGTATGTGCCGTAAAGCTGTCGAATTTTGTAGTTCTTTTTTTTCTCGGGTTACTACCCGAAACCCGAAGTTTAAAAGTACGATTAAAAACGATACAGACCCCGTCAGGCTATGGCAGACGTGTCATTCAACCTATTGTAAGTCGATGTATCATCACAAGAGGTTTGAAATTATATTATGAAGGTTGAAAAGTTACCCAGTGCTGCTTTAACCCTCTGGTGCTCTTGGTTTAGGGGTTGCATTGGTCGTTTTCCCGGTCATAAGTGACCGGACACCTAAAAATTAAACTTCCTCCACCCCAGTAAAACCAATGCAATTTATTTTTCTTCAATAATATATTTTCTTTTTAATTTTGTATTTTGAGATTGTTTGATGGTATTTTTTTATATTTATGCAATAATTATGGTCTACTTTTGCCATTGAAAATTATACAAAAAATGTTTTGTAATTTTTTTTTGGTATTATTATTATTGCAGTATTTCAGGTTAAAATAGAGACTAGGCCTTCAAAAAAAAAAAATTTGAAGACAGATTAGCGCCCTCTTCCCTAGTTCTCTTTTGAACACATTTAATGAAATTTTTTTTGATGGATTTGAATATATATTTAAAAAATCTCAAAGTTTTAGATTTTTTTTTTTGTTGTTGTTAGAAATATATTTTTTTTGTGTTTTTGCAGATTTCCAATTAATTTCCTATGGTGGTCATTTTTGACCGAAGAGCACAAGTGGGAGTAATTTTTTTTTACAACCCCTTAGCATGCTCGAATCATGCCCTCAATTTTTGGTGTGTTTACATACTTAATGCTAGAAACCAAGTTTCATATCATTCTGATGAAGCTGTGATGTTTAAAAATTCAAAATGTGGTTTATAGTTTCAGTGGTTCATAGGTGTGTGTGTGTGTGTGTGTGTGTGTGTGTGTGTGTGTGTGTGTGTGTGTGTGTGTGTGTGTGTGTGTGTGTGTATGTATGTGTGTATAAGTGCGTGTGTGTGTGTGTGTGTGTGTGTGTGTGTGTGTGTCAATACCACACTCTTGATGTTTTAGAGTGTCACGCTATCTAAAATGTAAATCTCATTGAATTAGAATTCCTCATATATTGATATAAGATTTAGGTTCTGTCGGTCATGTTCTGCTTATCTCTGTTTATCTTTGATGGCCTTTATGTTGTGTTGATGTGATGTTGAGCTGTTTGTTCAGGGATTGGCTGGTGTTTGAGTTCTGTGTCCTGCCCTTGAGTCTGCTGAGATCAGCTCACAGGAGACTCGACACAGGTAACAGAAAATACCTGTCCTAGAACAGACAGTGTGCTTTTGTCTCATCTTAAAATAGTCTGGCATCAAGACTTTTTAGCATCCTATCTGTACCGCATACAAGAACAAAATTGTTTAGGGAAAGGACAAATAAATAAGGCAATTGTTTTGATATCCATATTATTTTTTTGACTGCCTTTCTGCTTCTATAAAGGCAATTTCACTTGATATATCATTACATGTGGAGCGCCAGCATGACATTTAAACTTTGACTATCCAATAATGCATGCACTACAGCCCTTGTAACCGCATACAGTGACTTTAAGTGCATTATACACCGATCAGGCATAACATTGACATCCTAATATTGTGTTTATCCCCCTTTTGCTGGCACCAAGATGTTAGCCGCAGATCCTTTAAGTGATGCGTTACTGTAATATTACTTTACTAACTGGTAGTTTGACAGCACACATCATGAAATGTGTCCCTGGAGCACAAAACCAGTCATGTGTCTCACGGGTATATTTGAGTCAATAGCCAACAAAACATTGTATAGGTCAAAATTATCACATTTTCTTATTCTTAATATTTTCTTATTATTAATTTTCTTAAGGATATTAAGATCATGTTCCATGAAAATATTTAGCAAATTTCCTACAGTAAATATATAAAAAAAATATTAGTAGTAGTAAAATGCATTGCTAAGGACTTAATTTGGACTATTTTAAAGGCGATTTTCTGAATATTTAGATTTTTTTGCACCCTCAGATTCCAGATTTTTTTTGTTTTATCTCCTTTTTTGTTTTTATCTCTTTTATGTCCTATCCTAACAAAACCATACATCAACGGAAAGCTAATTTATCAGTTTTTAGATTATGTATAAATCTCAATTTCAACAAATTTACCCTGGTTATGTGGTCCAGGGTCACACATTTAATCATCATATGGGTAACAGGTTAATTATAGCTACAATTAACTACACATGACAATTTATGAGATTAGTACTATGCTTTTACTCGAAACTCAGTGTAAACCATCATGGGGTGTTTGTAATAACCTCTGATTGCGATCTAATGTAATTTGAGTAACAAGCCCAACACTGATTGTGGACAATAAGCATCTTAATTTAATCCGTCCGTCCGTCCGTCCGTCCGTCCGTCCGTCCGTCCGTCCGTCCGTCCGTCCGTCCGTCCGTCCGTCCGTCCGTCCGTCCGTCCGTCCGTCCGTCCGTCCGTCCGTCCGTCCGTCCGTCCGTCCGTCCGTCCGTCCGTCCGTCCGTCCGTCCGTCCGTCCGTCCGTCCGTCCGTCCGTCCGTCCGTCCGTCCGTCCGTCCGTCCGTCCGTCCGTCCGTCCATCCATCCATCCATCCATCCATCCATCCATCCATCCATCCATCCATCCATCCATCCATGAGAATATGACGTAGCGCCGGGGTTCGGGAATCCATGAAATGCACACTTTAGCCCCATTTTGAGAACTACGCCGAGACCTAAAGCACGATCAATGTAGAATTCAACAGCTTAGACACGCGCGTCTTCCTCTGCTTGTAAACAAATCTCTTCTGGGTCATCTGTCCGAACGCTGGATCTGCGTCATATTCTCGCGCATGCGTCGTGGAGGCACACACGGAAGGCAGTAACAAGTTGGATAAAGGTGTTATTTTGATTTTTTTTTTGCGCACAAAAACTATTGTCGTCGCATCATAAGATTATTGTAGAGTCACTGTGGTGAGATGGACTTTGTAACGACGTTTTAAGTGCCTTTTATGGGTCTTGTGAGTGTAAATGTACTGAATGTCAATGGAGGCCTATCTGAAGCCCTTCTCAGCATCAGCTTTACACTAAAATATCTTCATTTGTGTTCTGAATATGAACGGAGGTCTGACGGGTGTCGAGCGACATGAGGGTGAGGAATTAATGACAGAATTTTCATTTTTGGGTGAACTAACCCTTTAAGTTAAATATTAGCATGGTTTGCATATGCAAAATAATAATGTATGAAATTAATAACACGAGATGGACAGAGTAGGACGATTGAATCCTTCTGTTTGTAAATGTGTCTTATATTCCAGTGGCTTCATGCTGTCGGCGTCTGATGATTCATAACCCAAGCCCCTTTTATCCTGAACCCGTATTTAATGTCATCTGGGTTTTATTTAATTTTACCTTGTGTAGTTTTATTCATTGTTTTAAAGATCTGTCTAACTTAACCTGTTTGTACCAAGTGACATGAATGCGCACAAATACCGTAGTTTTCTACCATAGGCACATGACCTCATCCTGCGTTCACACCAAACGCGAATTGAGCGTCAAAATCGCGTCTAGTTTCATGCGCGAACACTTTGAATGCATTCTGGCGTCCACGGCGGATTGGACGCGCGTAGAAATCGAGCGTTTGAAGCGAAATTGATGCGCGTTCAAGGCACTCCATGAGAAATCTGTCATAAAACACCACTCTGCCTCTTTTCATTTTCATAAAAAATATATATTAAGCATTAATAGCCACACTAATGTGGTCCAGGCAACTCCTACATTATCTTCACTGCATGTATATTTAAATATCCTTAAAATATACAGTTATGAAACTTCTCTTTGCCCTCAGTCAAAACGATTTGGCAGACAACAAATTATAGATTCATGACACCAAAGATCACCCGTTAGATCTACACAAGATGCACCACTACAGGACATCAGAGCCAGCGGCAAACGGCAGAAGGACTGGCCGAGGAAAAGCTGCTCTCGCCGGGGTTATGAGCGCTGATTGCCCGGTGATCGCCTGGATCTCACAACTCCAAAAACACAAGATTATTTTTTTTAAATAGGCGCTCTCTTTATAAATAAACCACAGATTTGAACTTTAAACAACTACATTATCACCTGAAAAAGTCTTAAAACTACATTTTGTGACACAAAAGTTGTATTTTTAAATTATGCAGGGTTTCTCATCACGTCACTTTACCACGTGACAGCAGCGAGCAGCTCCTGATTGGTTATCGCGGCGCGAATTGACGCCAAAGTTCACATTTTTCAACTCGGGCGTCAGACACGAATTCGCTTCAAACGCGTGAATGCACAAAAGCACCATTCGCGTGTATCGCGCAAGACGCTCAATTTGCGTCATTCGCGCGAACTGGACGTGCGTATGAGGCGGATTTGTGTCCTTCGCGCCGCGCTTAACGCGCCTTCCGCGCTGCGGGACCTCCAGACACGCGTCAACGCGCCTTTCCATTGACTTAACATTGAAATCACTCGCGCCAGACGCTCTATTCGCGTTTGGTGTGAACGCAGCATTACCCGCCAATTGCAAAATTCAGCCACATTTGGCGCGTGGTCGTGTGTTAACTTGTCCTATCGGTCAATGACCCACAGCTCATGACCATAGGTGAGAGTAGGAACGTAGATCGACTGGTAAATCGAGAGCTTCGCCGAACAGCTCAGCTCCTTCTAATTAAATTCAAAACAACATTTTATTTCGAATCGCTTTCATGATTTTGTGTACATGTTGTGCTATCTTCAACTTGTTTCATCTGTGAAATGGCCTTTTCAGACCCAAATTGAACATCACTGTGAGAATTAAAGGGTTAGTTCACCCAAAAATGAAAATTCTGTCATTAATTACTCACCCTTATGTCGTTCGACACCCGTAAGACCTCCGTTCATATTCGGAACACAAATGAAGATATTTTTGTTGAAAGCTGATGGCTGAGAAAGGCTTCAGATAGGCCTCCATTGGCTCTACAATAATCTTACGATGCGACGACAATAGTTTTTGTGCGCAAAAAAAAAATCAAAATAACACCTTTATCCAGCTTGTTATTGCCTTCCGCGTGTGCCTCCACGACGCATGCGCGAGAATATGACGTAGCGCCGGGGTTCGGGAATCCATGAAATGCACACTTTAGCCCCATTTTGAGAACTACGCCGAGACCTAAAGCACGATCAATGTAGAATTCAACAGCTTAGACACGCGCGTCTTCCTCTGCTCGTAAACAAATCTCTTCTGGGTCATCTGTCCGAACGCCGGATCTGCGTCATATTCTCGCGCATGCGTCGTGGAGGCACACGCGGAAGGCAATAACAAGTTGGATAAAGGTGTTATTTTGATTTTTTTTTTGCGCACAAAAACTATTGTCGTCGCATCATAAGATTATTGTAGAGTCACTGTGGTGAGATGGACTTTGTAACGACGTTTTAAGTGCCTTTTATGGGTCTTGTGAGTGTAAATGTACTGAATGCCAATGGAGGCCAATCTGAAGCCTTTCTCAGCATCAGCTTTACACTAAAATATCTTCATTTGTGTTCTGAATATGAACGGAGGACTGACGGAGGTCGAACGACATGAGGGTGAGGAATTAATGACAGAATTTTCATTTTTGGGTGAACTAACCCTTTAAGTTAAATATTAGCATGGTTTGCATATGCAAAATAATAATGTATGAAATTAATAACACGAGATGGACAGAGTAGGACGATTGAAACCTTCTGTTTGTAAATGTGTCTTATATTCCAGTGGCTTCATGCTGTCGGCGTCTGATGATTCATAACCCAAGCCCCTTTTATCCTGAACCCGTATTTAATGTCATCTGGGTTTTATTTAATTTTACCTTGTGTAGTTTTATTCATTGTTTTAAAGATCCGTCTAACTTAACCTGTTTGTACCAAGTGACATGAATGCGCACAAATACCATAGTTTTCTACCGTAGGCACATGACCTCAGACTTAATTTAAGAGGTAGGAGAAAACCACCCATATCTTTTGTTGCTGAGGTCTAAACTTGACATGATTACTGTATTTTGCTAAATATAAATCATGTTTTTTTTATTATCTGAAATGCGCTGTGACTCAAATAATGCAAGCATTCAAAACATTACATTTCAGTTATTGCTTCATATAGCGTAGTTTAGAAAATGTTTGTATTGACTTTCCGTTTATAATAACCTTGTTGGGCCAAACAAGATTTAAAAAACGCATGTAATTTAATGTCTTCAGTGGTGGAGTCAGTCTAGCGTAAGGCTTAAGGATCTTGGTTTGGATGCGATCAACCCGGGTTCAAATCCGCCTTTTGCTGAGCTCGCTCTTCTCCCTTTTCCCATCACATATAACATCGGAAAGGTATTTACTTTCAATAAAAATTAAGGAAATATAGTATAGAATAAAGTGCCTAACAAAATGTTTAATAATAATAAAACATTTATTGGGTAGGGTTAGGGCTCGGTGTAGGGAGGGCTTTTATTGTCCCATTAAGGCGGCATCCATTTAATAACTTTAATAAGTTATTATTGCATCCTGTTAATGTACAAAAATACTGAGGTGCAAATAGTATGTACCTGTAAAAATAAAGTATAAATAGCGTGTAGTTACTATTTACATATATTGCAAAGAACTGCTACTTTTATATGACGTAAATAGAATATATCACTATTTTCACTTAGTAAATAGAATCTAGTTGCTATTAAAGGTGCACTATGTAACTTTTCCGTCCGCTTGCAATCTTGCAATTTCTCACGATTTACAAATAGTTGGAAACATTTGGGATGTCGTAAGTACTCAACTGAACAAAATATATAACACTGGCCTAGTGGCTTTTGGATATTTTACTGCAAAAATGTTACATAGTGCACCTTTAACACTTCTATCGCTGCCTTATAATAAATGTTGTTTAATTTTAACGAATGCCAGTGTAATTTATGTTTGTTTGATGCTTATATTTTTCATTATCGCTCTGTTCTGAATACTGTTAAATGCATTTGTTGTGGAGTGAGAGGAACTAAAATACATGTTTTATGTTTGTGACACTTTTTTTTTTCTCTCTCAACAATGCAATTCAACACTGTGGTCAAAAGTCTCTTCTGCTCACCAAGGCTGCATTTATTTGATCAAAAAAACAGTAAAAATTGTGAAATATTATTCCAGTGTAAATCAACTGTTTTCTATGTGAATATATAGTAAAGTGTAATTTATATCCTGTGATCAAAGCTGAATTTATCATCATTACTCCAGTCTTCAGTGTCACATGATCCTTCACAAATCATTCTAATATGAGGATTTGCTGCTCAAGAAACATTTATGATTATTATCAATGCTTCAGATTTTTGTGGTAACCGCGGCACATTACCATTTAAAAGTTTGGGGTCAGTCAGATCTTGACAAAAAAGCAGAAATTAAAACTTTTATTCAACAAGCAAGTGACATTTATAATGTTTCAAAAGATTTCCATTTCAAATAAATGCTGTTCCTTTGAACATATTATTCTTTAAAGGATGTATAATAATCAGAATGGTTTCTTCAGCAGTTAATCAGCATACGGAGGATCATGTGACATTTTAAATTATAATAATATTTCTGAATATTACTGTATGTTTTTTGATCAAACAAATGCAGGCTTGTTTAGCAGGAGAGACCTCTTTCAAAAAATATTAAACTTAAAAATATCCAAACTTTTGACCCCTAGTGTATTTTCTGGAAAATATTATATGTTTATATGCATATTGGCATCGTTCTATACCAGTGGTTCTCAACCTTTTTTCAGTGATGTACCTCCTGTGAAATATTTTTTCAGCCAAGTACCCCCTAACCAGAGCAAAGCATTTTTGGTTGAAGAAAAAAAAAGAGACTTAAAACAGAGCACTGTGCCATCAGTGTCTGATTTATTAAACTTTGGAACAGATAAACACATCCAAATTTCAAACATTTGAAAAAAAGAAGCTATTTCGAACATTTTAAATGATAATAACCCATGACTAAATTTATTGCAAATATTTCTCATCACTAAAACATAACATTTCCTATTTGAGTGGTCAAAATATCACTACAATCTAATTTGTTATTATCTATTAATTTAAAAAACAGGGACAATAAATGCTTATGTTGTTGTTGTGGAGTCCCTTTATTATTATTAACATTAATAATTATTATAGAATTGCTGCTATATAGTACATAAATGTAACATTTCAGCAAAAATCAAAAATGACCCTCCAGCTAAGACTGACTGAAATTAATGATTTGTCTTTGCATGTGTGCTTTTTTCCCGCCTTTTCCTTCAGTTGTTCATCCCACTACCAGCGGATATATACATCATTTTCTGTGTTTAGACATGTGTATGTTATGTCAGGAGTGTAGAGACCAAACATTTGGATCAGACCAAACACTTGATTTCACTCAATAGATGTTGTGATGAGGCACCATAGTTTGGGGTTTGACCTCTGACCCTCAGGAAGGACAGTATGTGACAGCACATACAAAGAGCACACAGCGCAGAATGTAAATAATGTACTGAGAAATGCTCTCCGAACAATAGATTTAGAACAATAGATACCGCAAATCAAAATGTTGGTGTTTGACGGTCAGTCCTGTTTCTATGAAAGGGCATAAATAAATCATCTCTGGTCAAGATTACACTATTCATTTTTTTATTTTTAGAACGTGATTGCACAGAAGCAGTGAGGGACTGACAGTTCGCTTACATGAGGACTTTTCATATTCTTAATCATCTTTTGAAATGATTGATATTGATGAATTGATATTATCAAACTGATTCATGAATTAATCAATTCCATTGGCGATTCTTACAGTTTGTTCTGTTGACTTTGCTCCAATGGATGAGGTCAGTAGGTGTAACTGGTGCACAATCCCTTTAAATATGAAAGAATAAGTTAATAAAAATAAGTTATCTAGTAGAACAGTAGATGGATGGATGGATGGGTAGTAGATACAACAGTGGATGGATGGATGGATGGATGGATGGATGGATGGATGGATGGATGGATAGAAGATGGAACAGTGGATGGATGGATGGATGGATAGAAGATGAAACAGTAGATGTATGGATGGATAGAACATGGAACAGTGGATGGATGGATGGATAGAAGATGAACAGTGGATGGATGGATTGATGGATAGAAGATGAAACAGTAGATGTATGGATGGATAGAAGATGAAAAAGTAGATGTATAGATGGATAGAATATGGAACAGTGGATGGATGGATGGATGGATGGATAGTAGATGAAACAGTGGATGGATGAATGGATGGATGGATGGATGGATGGATGGATGGATAGAAGATGAACAGTGGATGGATGGATGGATGGATAGAAGATGAACAGTGGATGGATGGATGGATGGATGGATAGAAGATGAAACAGTAGATGCATGGATGGATCGAAGATGAAACAGTAGATGTATGGAGGGATAGAATATGGAACAGTGGATGGATGGATGGATGGATGGATAGTAGATGAAACAGTAGATGTATGAATGGATAGAAGATGGAACAGTGGATGGATGGATAGAAGATGGAACAGTAGATGGATGGATGGATGGATGGATGGATGGATAGAAGATGGAACAATAGATGGATGGATAGAAGATGGAACAGTATATGTATGGATGGATAGTAGATGGAACAGTAGATGGATGAATGGATGGATAGTAGATGGAACAGTAGATGGATGAATGGATGGATAGAAGATGGAACAGTAGATGTATGGATGGATAGTAGATGGAACAGTAGATGTATGGATGGATAGAAGATGGAACAGTGGATGGATGGATAGTAGATGAAACAGTAGATGTATGGATGGATAGAAGATGGAACAGTGGATGGATGGATGGATAGATAGAAGATGAAACAGTAGATGTATGGATGGATAGAATATGGAACAGTGGATGGATGGATGGATGGATGGATTGATAGTAGATGGATGGATGGATAGAAGATGAACAGTGGATGTATGGATGGATAGAACATGGAACAGTGGATGGATGGATAGATAGATAGTAGATGAAACAGTAGATGTATGGATGGATAGAAGATGAAACAGTAGATGTATGGATGGATATAAGATGGAACAGTGGATGGATGGATGGATGGATAGTAGATGTAACAGTAGATGTATGGATGGATAGAAGATGAAACAGTAGATGTATGGATGGATAGAAGATGGAACAGTAGATGGATGGATGGATGGATGGATAGAAGATGGAACAGTGGATGGATGGATAGAAGATGAAACAGTAGATGTATGGATGGATAGAAAATGAAACAGTAGATGTATGGATGGATAGAAGATGGAACAGTGGATGGATGGATGGATAGAAGATGGAACAGTGGATGGATGGATGGATGGATGGATGGATGGATGGATGGATGGATGGATGGATGGATGGATGGATGGAACAGTATATGTATGGATGGATAGTAGATGGAACAGTAGATGGATGGATGGATAGAAGATGGAACAGTAGATGGATGGATGGATGGATAGAAGATGGAACAGTAGATGTATGGATGGGTAGTAGATGGAACAGTGGATGTATGGATCGATAGAAGATGGAACAGTAGATGTATGGATGGATAGTAGATGGAACAGTAGATGGATGGATGGATAGAAGATGGAACAGTAGATGTATGGATGGATAGTAGATGGAACAGTATATGTATGGATGGATAGTAGATGGAACAGTAGATGGATGGATGGATAGAAGATGGAACAGTAGATGGATGGATGGATGGATAGAAGATGGAACAGTAGATGTATGGATGGGTAGTAGATGGAACAGTGGATGTATGGATCGATAGAAGATGGAACAGTAGATGTATGGATGGATAGTAGATGGATGGATGGATCGATCGATCGATAGTAGATGGAACAGTGGATGTATGGATCGATAGTAGATGGAACAGTAGATGTATGGATGGATAGTAGATGGAACAGTAGATGTATGGATGGATAGTAGATGGATGGATGGATGGATGGATCGATAGTAGATAGAACAGTAAATGGATGGATGGATAGTAGATAGAACAGTAGATGGATGGATGGATGGATGGATGGATGGATGGATGGATGGATGGATGGATGGATGGATGGATGGGTGGATGGATGGGTGGATGGATGGGTGGATAGTAGATGGAACAGTAGATGGATGGGTGGATGGATGGGTGGATAGTAGATAGAACAGTAGATGGATGGATGGATGGATGGATGGATGGATGGATGGATGGATGGATGGATGGATGGATGGGTGGATGGATGGGTGGATAGTAGATGGAACAGTAGATGGATGGATGGATGGGTGGATGGATGGATAGTAGATGGAACAGTAGATGGATGGATGGATAGTAGATAGAACAGTAGATGGATGAGAGGATGGATAGTAGATGGAACAGTAGATGGATGAGAGGATGGATAGTAGATGGATGAGTGGATGGATAGTAGATGGAACAGTAGAAGATTATTTACAAATGTCTGTGGCTGCATTTACACTGCAGGTCTTGATGCACAATTCCGATTTGGTTGTTAAATCCGGGTTTTTTGACGACCCGCTTACATCATCTTTTAAATGCGACCCGTATCCGATATTTGCATTTACACTATACACTGTGGAGACCATAGATATACATAATAAAGGCTAGATGTCTTATGACGTCTCTGACGTCATCACCGGCGGCCATCTTGTCACAGGCTCCTGATGTTAGGCGAGTGATCTGAACACAAATACTCTGATCTCGCTGAAATCTTACCGGATTTACAAATGGTTTGGTTTCTTACAAACGTTATTAACGTGGCTATAATTCTGGATGTTCTTGAACAAATTATGAATAATTATTCATAAGTATGCAGTGTCATAACTACATCTCTGACGTTTATAACAAACCAAAAAGTTTGAAAATGAGTAGAAAATTGAGCACGTTTTGGTTATTTACACGCACCATTAAAACACAATGTTACGAGTGAGCGAGCTGACTGTGACAAGATGGCTGCCAGGTGCGGACGTCGACCTCCATTGGCCAGCAGCGCGGACGAGACATCTAGCCTTTATTATGTATATCTATGGGCGAAACAGCCCAAGACGTGCATGGTGGGATTGAATAAGTGCACTCAATAACGTCCACTATGGGTTCGGACACAACTACAGATGTCTGGCCCCTCAAATAATGCCCTATTTAAGGGTATAGGGGGCGATTTCGGATTCAGCCGAGATGATAATCTTTAAAGTTCAGTAAAACATTGCTCTCGTAAGGCGGAGAAAAAAGAGGAGAGCGATATATCAGTGATATTGAGGTCCTTATTGAATCAAAATTAATATTTTATAATATAGGAATATTTTATAATAAAAGAATGAAGAAACTCCTGAAATATTAAATCATAAATCCATCCACTTAAACCAAGTATTGAAATGATTCAATATTTTATTTTAATATTATTTATATACTATTATAGTATTTATTAATGTTTTGAATTAGGCAGTAATTTTTCGTATTTTCAGTTTAAGTTTTAGTATTTTTTCATGTGCTTTTGATATTTTTATTTTTTTTCCCCCCATTTTAGTCATTTTACTAATTAATTTAATTGCCAATAAAAAATGCAAATTTTTAAACGTTTTTGAGTTAAAGTTTTTCTCCAGGTATTTATATTTGATTTTATTTCAGCTTTTTCAGTCAACTAAATCAGTTTTTAATAGATTTAGTTAACCAAAGCATCACTGTATTTGATCGAATATGAGCAATCATCCACAAGGCCACTCATTTTCAGGTGTCTGGTGTCAAAAATGTTCTTTTCTTTAGACTTTCGTGGAATCAAAAACATCAGAAACACCAACTGCATTGTGTACAATCGCATCCTATCCTAGTCAACTTTTCCACATTATTTTCCGCTCTGTAATTGTCGCCAGCGAACGGCGATTGTGCCTGTGGCTGATTGTCAGTGCTATCAGATTGGCATATTTGTCTGTGGGCTGGATCTTTAATCCTGTCCGAACAAAGGACACACGTCTGGGGAGAGCGATCGGGGAACTGGCTCTCGGTTCACGGCAGGGCCAGAGAGAAAACAGGAGGCTTGCCTTCTCAACTCCTCGGAGAGCCATCAACCCGTCATGAAGAGCCTGGAGTGGACGCGCCGCCTTCACACAGACGCGCGTGTGTGTGTGTGTGTCTGCTGGTTCCTCCCACTGCCTTTGTTTTTTTTGTTGTTGAAAGTAAACAAATTTACACACAAAATAGGCAATATACAAGCAGTAACAATTAACACATTTCCAAGAAGCAGACATAGATGCAAATTACATGTAACAGCAATGAATTCTCAACTCAAACAATCAAGAAAGGTCCGAAAAAATAAAGAAAGAAAGAAAGAAAAAAAAAAAAAAAAAATTTAAATAAATAAATAAATAAAAGCTGACATTTATAGAAATAAGTAGGTTCTTGCAAGGGGTAGTTAAGGAGCTATATTGTACATAGCTCATTTAAAGCTACACTATGTAACTTTCCCGTCCACTAGAGGTCGCCTGTTCAAAACAAAGGTGTAGTTTGATGACGGCACGTTTGAGCGCAGAATCTTGGGACATGTGGTCTTCACCTCACAGCCGGTGGAAAACAGTCAGGATAGGACTCGGGCAGAAATCATGTTCATGGATGTGATTATTAACAGTACTGTGAAGCAGAGCAGGAGCGAGTGTTGTGGAGCTGAGCAAGGCCGCAGGAGCGATTGAAGAGCGGGACTGTTATTATGGCATAGTCGCCGGCGGGACTTTTATTATGACACGGTTGCCGGCGCCACTTCCTCTTTTCTAGTCATGAGTATATGAGGTAACGCAACTCTGTTTATCGTATTAGATATATCTGAGTGTGTTGAAAAGGAAGTTATGACGTTCGCTCGGCGGCTGCTATGACACTTGTTCACACTGCAGTGAGAGTAAAGTGTTTCACTGAATAAAACCGGAGACCGAGGGTGACGCAGATATGACGCAATCGACAGGCGACTCCCTCAAACGCATAGCTCACACGTCCCGGCTCCTCAGTTAAAATAGCAATTTCTCACGATTTACAAATAGTTGGAAACATTTGGGATATTCTAAGTACTCAACTGAACAAAATATATAACACTGGCCTAGTGGGTTCTGGATATTTTACTGCAAAAATCCTACATAGTTCAACTTTAAGAAATCAGCAACTCTGATTGCTTTTTCATTTGAAACTGCATGAAGTGAAATAGCAAACACTTTAAGTTCATTAGTAAAATGAGGGAAAGAGGGTGGGATTTTCAAAAATCTACATTTATGAATGAAGTGTTTACCAAGTTCAAACAGGTTATTAATCAAAAAATATTGTGAACAATCTTTTTTAAGTACACCAAATTTAATTTGTTTGTATTCTAGGGGATTTATACATGTAAAAATACATGACAGTTTACTATATAATTGAGACCAAAACAATTTCGAATAATTGCAAGAAAAAAAAATATGCTCAGTGGTTTCAATATCAATTTCACAAAATTGACAGGAGTTTTCGTCAATATCAAATTTAGATTTGATAAATTCTTTAGATGGGTATATATCATTTATTATTTTAAAATGAAGTTCTTTCACCTTAGGGAGACATGGAAAAGCAAGATAACTCATTCTCAATTCCTTCACTTCTTCCGGGTTAAAATCTTTGAAAATGTAGTAACGTTTAATTCTATTCGGGTGAAGCTTATCAATGAAGATATTTCTAATATATTTGTTGTAATAATCTTTAATAGACAGTTCACCCAGACAAGGAGAGGGAAGAGAGAATGATACAGAGTAGTATGAAAGAATCCCTTTCACCAATAATACCAAGTTTTTTGGTATGGCATTTACAACTGTGAAAAACTCTTTAGGATGACATACAAATCCATGTTTCAAACAAAAATCATTGTAATTAAGAATATTACCATAGTTGGTTCCTCCCACTGCCTCACACACGGTCTCATGCAGAATGACGCTCATTCCTCGGGACGCAGTCTATTGTTATAGGCGGGACCAGGCGTCTCCTTGTGTCCCGGGGGGTTGGCGGGATGTTTGTAGGTGTGTGTCAGAGTGTGTGTGTGTGTGTTGTTGGTCTGTGATGCAAATGAAAAAGAATTCCACATGGTGCTAGAAACAAACTTTAATGTTGATTTGATACTGAAACTTTAAAATAGATGCAAAAGCTTGTATGGATGGATGGATGAATGAATGGTAGATAGAACAGTGGATGGATGGATGAATGGTAGATAGAACAGTGGATGGATGGATGAATGGTAGATAGAACAGTGGATGGATGGATGAATGGTAGATAGAACAGTGGATGGATGGATGAATGGTAGATAGAACAGTGGATGGATGGATGGATGGTAGATAGAACAGTAGATGGATGGATGGATGGATGGATGAATGGTAGATAGAACTGGATGGATGGATGGATGGATGGATGGATGGATGGATGAATGGTAGATAGAACTGGATGGATGGATGGATGGATGAATGGTAGATAGAACAGTGGATGGATGGATGAATGGTAGATAGAACTGTGGATGGATGGATGGATGGTAGATAGAACAGTAGATGGATGGATGGATAGAACAGTAGATGGATGGATGGTAGATGGAACAGTAGATGGATGGATGGATGGATGGATGGATGGATAGATAGAAATGTAGATGAATGAATAGAACAGTGGATGGATGGTAGATGGAACAGTAGATGGATGGATGGTAGATGGAACAGTAGATGGATGGATGGTAGATGGAACAGTAGATGGATGGATGGATGGATGGATAGAAATGTAGATGAATGAATAGAACAGTAGATGGATGGATGGATGGATAGATCAAAGAGTAGATGGATGATATATAGAACAGTAGATGGATGGATGATAGATAGAACAGTGGATGGATGGATGGATGGATGGATGGATGGATAGAATAGTAGATGGATGGACAGATAGAACAATAGATGGATGGATGGACAGAACAATGGATGGATGATGATATGGAACAGTGGATAGATTGATGGATGGTAGATGGAACAGTAGATGGATGGATGGACAGATAGAACAATAGATTGATGATGATAGATGGATAGATGGATGGTAGATAGAACAGTGGATGGATGGATGGATAGATCAAAGAGTAGATGGATTGGTAGATAGAACAGTAGATGGATGGATGATAGATAGAACAGTGGATGGATGGATGATAGATAGAACAGTAGATGGATGGATGATAGATAGAACAGTAGATGGATGGATGATAGATAGAACAGTAGATGGATGGATGATAGATAGAACAGTGGATGGATGGATGATAGATAGAACAGTAGATGGATGGATGGTAGATAGAACAGTGGATGGATGGATGATAGATAGAACAGTAGATGGATGGATGATAGATAGAACAGTAGATGGATGGATGATAGATAGAACAGTAGATGGATGGATGATAGATAGAACAGTAGATGGATGATGATAGATGGATGGATGATAGATAGAACAGTAGATGGATGGATGATAGATAGATAGAACAGTAGATGGATGGATGGTAGATAGAACAGTGGATGGATGGATGATAGATAGAACAGTAGATGGATGGATGATAGATAGAACAGTAGATGGATGGATGATAGATAGAACAGTAGATGGATGAAGATAGATAGAACAGTGGATGGATGGATGATAGATAGAACAGTAGACGGATGGATGATAGATAGATAGAACAGTAGATGGATGGATGGTAGATAGAACAGTAGATGGATGGATGATAGATAGAACAGTGGATGGATGGATGATAGATAGAACAGTGGATGGATGGATGATAGATAGATAGATAGATAGAACAGTAGATGGATGGATGGTAGATAGAACAGTAGATGGATGGATGATAGATAGAACAGTAGATGGATGGATGATAGATAGAACAGTGGATGGATGGATGATAGATAGATAGAACAGTAGATGGATGGATGGTAGATAGAACAGTAGATGGATGGATGATAGATAGAACAGTAGATGGATGGATGATAGATAGAACAGTGGATGGATGGATGATAGATAGATAGAACAGTAGATGGATGGATGATAGATATAACAGTAGATGGATGGATGATAGATAGAACAGTGGATGGATGGATGATAGATAGATAGAACAGTAGATGGATAGATGGTAGATAGAACAGTGGATGGATGGATGATAGATAGAACAGTAGATGGATGGATGATAGATAGAACAGTGGATGGATGGATGATAGATAGATAGAACAGTAGATAGATGGATGATAGATAGAACAGTAGATGGATGGATGATAGATAGAACAGTGGATGGATGGATGATAGATAGAACAGTAGATGGATGGATGATAGATAGAACAGTGGATGGATGGATGGGAGATAGAACAGTGGATGGATGGATGGATGGATGGTAGATAGAACAGTAGATGGATGGATGATAGATAGAACAGTAGATGGATGGATGATAGATGGAACAGTGGATGGATGGATGGATGGATGGATAGAACAGTGGATGGATGGATGGATGGATGGATGGATGGTTGGTTGATAGAATAGTAGATGGATGGATGGTAGATGGAACAGTAGATGGATGGATGATAGATAGAAATGTAGATGAATGAATAGAACAGTAGATGGATGGATGGTAGATGGAACAGTAGATGGATGGATGATACATAGAAATGTAGATGAATGAATAGAACAGTAGATGGATGGATGGTAGATAGAACAGTAGATGGATGGATGATAGATAGAACAGTGGATGGATGGATGATAGATAGAACAGTAGATGGATGGATGATTGATAGAACAGTGGATGGATGGATGATAGATAGAACAGTAGATGGATGGATGATAGATAGAACAGTAGATGGATGGATGATAGATAGAACAGTAGATGGATGGATGATAGATAGAACAGTAGATGGATGGATGATAGATAGAACAGTAGATGGATGGATGATAGATAGAACAGTAGATGGATGGATGGTAGATAGAACAGTAGATGGATGGATGATAGATAGAACAGTAGATGGATGGATGATAGATAGAACAGTAGATGGATGGATGGTAGATAGAACAGTGGATGGATGGATGGTAGATAGAACAGTAGATGGATGGATGATAGATAGAACAGTGGATGGATGATAGATAGAACAGTAGATGGATGATGATAGATGGATGGATGATAGATAGAACAGTAGATGGATGGATGATAGATAGATAGAACAGTAGATGGATGGATGGTAGATAGAACAGTGGATGGATGGATGATAGATAGAACAGTAGATGGATGGATGATAGATAGAACAGTAGATGGATGGATGATAGATAGAACAGTAGATGGATGAAGATAGATAGAACAGTGGATGGATGGATGATAGATAGAACAGTAGACGGATGGATGATAGATAGATAGATAGAACAGTAGATGGATGGATGGTAGATAGAACAGTAGATGGATGGATGATAGATAGAACAGTGGATGGATGGATGATAGATAGAACAGTGGATGGATGGATGATAGATAGATAGATAGAACAGTAGATGGATGGATGGTAGATAGAACAGTAGATGGATGGATGATAGATAGAACAGTAGATGGATGGATGATAGATAGAACAGTGGATGGATGGATGATAGATAGATAGAACAGTAGATGGATGGATGGTAGATAGAACAGTAGATGGATGGATGATAGATAGAACAGTAGATGGATGGATGATAGATAGAACAGTGGATGGATGGATGATAGATAGATAGAACAGTAGATGGATGGATGATAGATATAACAGTAGATGGATGGATGATAGATAGAACAGTGGATGGATGGATGATAGATAGATAGAACAGTAGATGGATGGATGATAGATAGAACAGTGGATGGATGGATGATAGATAGAACAGTAGATGGATGGATGATAGATAGAACAGTGGATGGATGATAGATAGATGGAACAGTAGATGGATGGATGGTAGATGGAACAGTAGATGGATGGATGGATGGATGGATAGAAATGTAGATGAATGAATAGAACAGTAGATGGATGGATGGATGGATAGATCAAAGAGTAGATGGATGATATATAGAACAGTGGATGGATGGATGGTAGATAGAACAGTGGATGGATGGATGGTAGATAGAACAGTAGATGGATGGATGGATGATAGATAGAACAGTAGATGGATGGATGGTAGATAGAACAGTAGATGGATGGATGGATGATAGATAGAACAGTAGATGGATGGATGGATGATAGATAGATAGAACAGTAGATGGATGGATGGTAGATAGAACAGTAGATGGATGGATGGATGATAGATAGATAGAACAGTAGATGGATGGATGGTAGATAGAACAGTGGATGGATGGATGGTAGATAGAACAGTGGATGGATGGATGGTAGATAGAACAGTAGATGGATGGATGGATGATAGATAGAACAGTAGATGGATGGATGGTAGATAGAACAGTAGATGGATGGATGGTAGATAGAACAGTAGATGGATGGATGGTAGATAGAACAGTAGATGGATGGATGGTAGATAGAACAGTAGATGGATGGATGGATGATAGATAGAACAGTAGATGGATGGATGGTAGATAGAACAGTAGATGGATGGATGGTAGATAGAACAGTAGATGGATGGATGATAGATAGAACAGTAGATGGATGGATGGTAGATAGAACAGTAGAGGGATGGATGGTAGATAGAACAGTAGATGGATGGATGGTAGATAGAACAGTGGATGGATGATAGATAGAACAGTAGATGGATGGATGATAGATAGAACAGTAGATGGATGGATGGTAGATAGAACAGTAGATGGATGGATGATAGATAGAACAGTGGATGGATGATAGATAGAACAGTAGATGGATGGATGGTAGATAGAATAGTGGATGGATGGATGATAGATAGAACAGTAGATGGATGGATGGTAGATAGAACAGTAGATGGATGGATGGTAGATAGAACAGTAGATGGATGGATGGATAGATGGAACAGTAGATGGATGGATGGATAGATGGAACAGTGGATGGATGGATAGAACAGTGGATGGATGGATGGATGGATGGTAGATAGAACAGTAGATGGATGGATGGATAGATGGAACAGTAGATGGATGGATGGATAGATGGAACAGTGGATGGATGGATAGAACAGTGGATGGATGGATGGATGGTAGATAGAACAGTAGATTAGGGCTGCAGCTATCGATTCTTTCTGTAATCGATTAATCTATCACTTAATCGATCGATTAATCGGATACATTTTTTCCCGTGTTTTTAAACAACCAAAACAAATAATGCATAACGAAAATGAAGAGGAAAAGCTCTTTAATTTATTAATATGCACAACAGATTAGATTAGATTAGATTAGATTAGATTAGATTAGATTAGATTAGATTAGATTAGATTAGATTAGATTAGATTCAACTTTATTGTCATTACACAAGTACAAGTACAAGGCAACGAAATGCAGTTTAGGTCTAACCAGAAGTGCAATAGCAGCAAGTGCAGGATATACAACGTTTGCATAAGTGCAGGACATGGAAATATACTGAATATATATATAAATATGTATAAATAGAGAGATGGTTATTACTATAAACAGAACTGAATTTACAGGTGAGTATGTACAGTGAATATAATATACAGATGGCTAGTACTTTAAACAGAATTTTTTTACAGTTAGAGGTATACAATAATATGTTAGGCAAGATGAGGAATATAGCAGTTTACTATATAATTGAGACCAAAACAATTTCGAATAATTGCAAGAAAAAAAAATATGCTCAGTGGTTTCAATATCAATTTCACAAAATTGACAGGAGTTTTCGTCAATATCAAATTTAGATTTGATAAATTCTTTAGATGGGTATATATCATTTATTATTTTAAAATGAAGTTCTTTCACCTTAGGGAGACATGGAAAAGCAAGATAACTCATTCTCAATTCCTTCACTTCTTCCGGGTTAAAATCTTTGAAAATGTAGTAACGTTTAATTCTATTCGGGTGAAGCTTATCAATGAAGATATTTCTAATATATTTGTTGTAATAATCTTTAATAGACAGTTCACCCAGACAAGGAGAGGGAAGAGAGAATGATACAGAGTAGTATGAAAGAATCCCTTTCACCAATAATACCAAGTTTTTTGGTATGGCATTTACAACTGTGAAAAACTCTTTAGGATGACATACAAATCCATGTTTCAAACAAAAATCATTGTAATTAAGAATATTACCATAGTTGGTTCCTCCCACTGCCTCACACACGGTCTCATGCAGAATGACGCTCATTCCTCGGGACGCAGTCTATTGTTATAGGCGGGACCAGGCGTCTCCTTGTGTCCCGGGGGGTTGGCGGGATGTTTGTAGGTGTGTGTCAGAGTGTGTGTGTGTGTGTTGTTGGTCTGTGATGCAAATGAAAAAGAATTCCACATGGTGCTAGAAACAAACTTTAATGTTGATTTGATACTGAAACTTTAAAATAGATGCAAAAGCTTGTATGGATGGATGGATGAATGAATGGTAGATAGAACATTGGATGGATGGATGGATGGATGAATGGTAGATAGAACAGTGGATGGATGGATGAATGGTAGATAGAACAGTGGATGGATGGATGAATGGTAGATAGAACAGTGGATGGATGGATGAATGGTAGATAGAACAGTGGATGGTTGGGTGGATGAATGGTAGATAGAACAGTGGATGGATGGATGGATGGATGGATGGATGGATGAATGGTAGATAGAACTGGATGGATGGATGGATGGATGAATGGTAGATAGAACAGTGGATGGATGGATGAATGGTAGATAGAACTGTGGATGGATGGATGGATGGTAGATAGAATAGTAGATGGATGGATGGATAGAACAGTAGATGGATGGATGATAGATAGAACAGTGGATGGATGGTAGATGGAACAGTAGATGGATGGATGGATGGATGGATGGATGGATAGATAGAAATGTAGATGAATGAATAGAACAGTGGATGGATGGTAGATGGAACAGTAGATGGATGGATGGATAGATAGAAATGTAGATGAATGAATAGAACAATAGATGGATGGATGGATAGATCAAAGAGTAGATGGATGATAGATAGAACAGTAGATGGATGGATGGTAGATAGAACAGTAGATGGATGGATGGTAGATGGAACAGTAGATGGATGGATGGATGGATAGAAATGTAGATGAATGAATAGAACAGTAGATGGATGGATGGATAGATCAAAGAGTAGATGGATGATATATAGAACAGTGGATGGATGGATGGATGGATGGATGGATGGATGGATGGATGGATGGATAGAATAGTAGATGGATGGACAGATAGAACAATAGATGGATGGATGGACAGAACAATGGATGGATGATGATATGGAACAGTGGATAGATTGATGGATGGTAGATGGAACAGTAGATGGATGGATGGACAGATAGAACAATAGATTGATGATGATAGATGGATAGATGGATGGTAGATAGAACAGTGGATGGATGGATGGATAGATCAAAGAGTAGATGGATTGGTAGATAGAACAGTAGATGGATGGGTGATAGATAGAACAGTGGATGGATGGATAGATGGATGGATAGAACAGTGGATGGATGGATGGATGGTTGATAGAATAGTAGATGGATGGATGGTAGATGGAACAGTAGATGGATGGATGATAGATAGAAATATAGATGAATGAATAGAACAGTAGATGGATGGATGGTAGATGGAACAGTAGATGGATGGGTGATAGATAGAAATGTAGATGAATGAATAGAACAGTAGATGGATGATAGATAGAACAGTAGATGGATGGATGATAGATAGAACAGTAGATGGATGGATGATAGATAGAACAGTAGATGGATGGATGGAACAGTAGATGGATGGATGATAGATAGAACAGTGGATGGATGGATGATAGATAGAAACAGTAGATGGATGGATGATAGATAGAACAGTAGATGGATGGATGGTAGATAGAACCAGCCTGTGGATAGAACAGTAGATAGATGGATGATAGATAGAACAGTAGATGGATGGATGATAGATAGAACAGTAGATGGATGGATGATAGATAGAACAGTAGATGGATGGATGATAGATAGAACAGTAGATGGATGGATGATAGATAGAACAGTAGATGGATGGATGATAGATAGAACAGTAGATGGATGGATGATAGATAGAACAGTGGATGGATGGATGATTGATAGAACAGTAGATGGATGGATGGTAGATAGAACAGTGGATGGATGGATGATAGATAGAACAGTAGATGGATGGATGATAGATAGAACAGTAGATGGATGGATGATAGATAGAACAGTAGATGGATGGATGATAGATAGAACAGTAGATGGATGATGATAGATGGATGGATGATAGATAGAACAGTAGATGGATGGATGATAGATAGATAGAACAGTAGATGGATGGATGGTAGATAGAACAGTGGATGGATGGATGATAGATAGAACAGTAGATGGATGGATGATAGATAGAACAGTAGATGGATGGATGATAGATAGAACAGTAGATGGATGAAGATAGATAGAACAGTGGATGGATGGATGATAGATAGAACAGTAGACGGATGGATGATAGATAGATAGAACAGTAGATGGATGGATGGTAGATAGAACAGTAGATGGATGGATGATAGATAGAACAGTGGATGGATGGATGATAGATAGAACAGTGGATGGATGGATGATAGATAGATAGATAGAACAGTAGATGGATGGATGGTAGATAGAACAGTAGATGGATGGATGATAGATAGAACAGTAGATGGATGGATGATAGATAGAACAGTGGATGGATGGATGATAGATAGATAGAACAGTAGATGGATGGATGGTAGATAGAACAGTGGATGGATGGATGATAGATAGAACAGTAGATGGATGGATGATAGATAGAACAGTGGATGGATGGATGATAGATAGATAGAACAGTAGATAGATGGATGATAGATAGAACAGTGGATGGATGGATGATAGATAGAACAGTAGATGGATGGATGATAGATAGAACAGTGGATGGATGGATGATAGATAGAACAGTAGATGGATGGATGATAGATAGAACAGTGGATGGATGGATGGGAGATAGAACAGTGGATGGATGGATGGATGGATGGATGGTAGATAGAACAGTAGATGGATGGATGATAGATAGAACAGTAGATGGATGGATGATAGATGGAACAGTGGATGGATGGATGGATGGATGGATAGAACAGTGGATGGATGGATGGATGGATGGTTGGTTGATAGAATAGTAGATGGATGGATGGTAGATGGAACAGTAGATGGATGGATGATAGATAGAAATGTAGATGAATGAATAGAACAGTAGATGGATGGATGGTAGATGGAACAGTAGATGGATGGATGATACATAGAAATGTAGATGAATGAATAGAACAGTAGATGGATGGATGGTAGATAGAACAGTAGATGGATGGATGATAGATAGAACAGTGGATGGATGGATGATAGATAGAACAGTAGATGGATGGATGATTGATAGAACAGTGGATGGATGGATGATAGATAGAACAGTAGATGGATGGATGATAGATAGAACAGTAGATGGATGGATGATAGATAGAACAGTAGATGGATGGATGATAGATAGAACAGTAGATGGATGGATGATAGATAGAACAGTAGATGGATGGATGATAGATAGAACAGTAGATGGATGGATGATAGATAGAACAGTAGATGGATGGATGGTAGATAGAACAGTAGATGGATGGATGATAGATAGAACAGTAGATGGATGGATGATAGATAGAACAGTAGATGGATGGATGGTAGATAGAACAGTGGATGGATGGATGGTAGATAGAACAGTAGATGGATGGATGATAGATAGAACAGTGGATGGATGATAGATAGAACAGTAGATGGATGATGATAGATGGATGGATGATAGATAGAACAGTAGATGGATGGATGATAGATAGATAGAACAGTAGATGGATGGATGGTAGATAGAACAGTGGATGGATGGATGATAGATAGAACAGTAGATGGATGGATGATAGATAGAACAGTAGATGGATGGATGATAGATAGAACAGTAGATGGATGAAGATAGATAGAACAGTGGATGGATGGATGATAGATAGAACAGTAGACGGATGGATGATAGATAGATAGATAGATAGAACAGTAGATGGATGGATGGTAGATAGAACAGTAGATGGATGGATGATAGATAGAACAGTGGATGGATGGATGATAGATAGAACAGTGGATGGATGGATGATAGATAGATAGATAGAACAGTAGATGGATGGATGGTAGATAGAACAGTAGATGGATGGATGATAGATAGAACAGTAGATGGATGGATGATAGATAGAACAGTGGATGGATGGATGATAGATAGATAGAACAGTAGATGGATGGATGGTAGATAGAACAGTAGATGGATGGATGATAGATAGAACAGTAGATGGATGGATGATAGATAGAACAGTGGATGGATGGATGATAGATAGATAGAACAGTAGATGGATGGATGATAGATATAACAGTAGATGGATGGATGATAGATAGAACAGTGGATGGATGGATGATAGATAGATAGAACAGTAGATGGATGGATGATAGATAGAACAGTGGATGGATGGATGATAGATAGAACAGTAGATGGATGGATGATAGATAGAACAGTGGATGGATGATAGATAGATAGAACAGTAGATGGATGGATGATAGATAGAACAGTGGATGGATGGATGATAGATAGAACAGTAGATGGATGGATGATAGATAGAACAGTAGATGGATGGATCGTAGATAGAACAGTAGATGGATGGATGATAGATAGAACAGTAGATGGATGGATGATAGATAGAACAGTGGATGGATGGATGATAGATAGAACAGTGGATGGATGGATGATAGATAGAACAGTAGATGGATGGATGATAGATAGAACAGTAGATGGATGGATGGTAGATAGAACAGTAGATGGATGGATGATAGATAGAACAGTAGATGGATGGATGATAGATAGAACAGTAGATGGATGGATGATAGATAGAACAGTAGATGGATGGATGGTAGATAGAACAGTAGATGGATGGATGATAGATAGAACAGTGGATGGATGATAGATAGAACAGTAGATGGATGGATGATAGATAGAACAGTAGATGGATGGATGGTAGATAGAACAGTAGATGGATGGATGGTAGATAGAACAGTAGATGGATGGATGGTAGATAGAACAGTAGATGGATGGATGATAGATAGAACAGTGGATGGATGATAGATAGAACAGTAGATGGATGGATGATAGATAGAACAGTAGATGGATGGATGGTAGATAGAATAGTGGATGGATGGATGATAGATAGAACAGTAGATGGATGGATGGTAGATAGAACAGTGGATGGATGGATGATAGATAGAACAGTAGATGGATGGATGATAGATAGAACAGTAGATGGATGGATGATAGATAGAACAGTGGATGGATGGATGATAGATAGAACAGTAGATGGATGGATGATAGATAGAACAGTGGATGGATGATAGATAGAACAGTAGATGGATGGATGGTAGATAGAACAGTAGATGGATGGATGGATGATAGATAGATAGAACAGTAGATGGATGGATGGTAGATAGAACAGTGGATGGATGGATGGATGATAGATAGATAGAACAGTAGATGGATGGATGGTAGATAGAACAGTGGATGGATGGATGGTAGATAGAACAGTGGATGGATGGATGGATGATAGAACAGTGGATGGATGGATGGTAGATAGAACAGTAGATGGATGGATGGATGATAGATAGAACAGTAGATGGATGGATGGTAGATAGAACAGTAGATGGATGGATGGTAGATAGATAGAACAGTAGATGGATGGATGGTAGATAGAACAGTGGATGGATGGATGGTAGATAGAACAGTAGATGGATGGATGGATGATAGATAGAACAGTAGATGGATGGATGGTAGATAGAACAGTAGATGGATGGATGGATGATAGATAGAACAGTAGATGGATGGATGGATGATAGATAGATAGAACAGTAGATGGATGGATGGTAGATAGAACAGTAGATGGATGGATGGATGATAGATAGATAGAACAGTAGATGGATGGATGGTAGATAGAACAGTGGATGGATGGATGGTAGATAGAACAGTGGATGGATGGATGGTAGATAGAACAGTAGATGGATGGATGATAGATAGAACAGTAGATGGATGGATGGTAGATAGAGCAGTAGATGGATGGATGGTAGATAGAACAGTAGATGGATGGATGGTAGATAGAACAGTAGATGGATGGATGATAGATAGAACAGTAGATGGATGGATGGTAGATAGAACAGTAGATGGATGGATGGTAGATAGAACAGTAGATGGATGGATGGTAGATAGAACAGTGGATGGATGATAGATAGAACAGTAGATGGATGGATGATAGATAGAACAGTAGATGGATGGATGGTAGATAGAACAGTAGATGGATGGATGATAGATAGAACAGTGGATGGATGATAGATAGAACAGTAGATGGATGGATGGTAGATAGAATAGTGGATGGATGGATGATAGATAGAACAGTAGATGGATGGATGGTAGATAGAACAGTAGATGGATGGATGGTAGATAGAACAGTAGATGGATGGATGGTAGATAGAATAGTGGATGGATGGATGATAGATAGAACAGTAGATGGATGGATGATAGATAGAACAGTGGATGGATGATAGATAGAACAGTAGATGGATGGATGATAGATAGAATAGTGGATGGATGGATGATAGATAGAACAGTAGATGGATGGATGGTAGATAGAACAGTAGATGGATGGATGGATAGATGGAACAGTGGATGGATGGATGGATGGATAGAACAGTGGATGGATGGATGGATGGTAGATAGAACAGTAGATTAGGGCTGCAGCTATCGATTCTTTCTGTAATCGATTAATCTATCACTTAATCGATCGATTAATCGGATACATTTTTTCCCGTGTTTTTAAACAACCAAAACAAATAATGCATAACGAAAATGAAGAGGAAAAGCTCTTTAATTTATTAATATGCACAACAGATTAGATTAGATTAGATTAGATTAGATTAGATTAGATTAGATTCAACTTTATTGTCATTACACAAGTACAAGTACAAGTACAAGGCAACGAAATGCAGTTTAGGTCTAACCAGAAGTGCAATAGCAGCAAGTGCAGGATATACAACGTTTGCATAAGTGCAGGACATGGAAATATACTGAATATATATATAAATATGTATAAATAGAGAGATGGTTATTACTATAAACAGAACTGAATTTACAGGTGAATATGTACTATGAATATAATATACAGATGGCTAGTACTTTAAACAGAATTTTTTTACAGTTAGAGGTATACAATAATATGTTAGGCAAGATGAGGAATATAGCAGTGGATTAAAGGTCCCCTTCTTCACGATTCCATTGTTCAAACTTTAGTTAGTGTGTAATGTTGCTGTTAGAGCATAAATAATACCTGTAAAATTATAAAGCTCAAAGTTCAATGCCAAGCGAGATATTTTATTTAACAGAAGTTCCCTTTCAAAGCCTACAGCGAACGGCTGGCTTGGACTACATCCTGGTATTTCCTTCTTTAATTACGTCAGTAGAGCAGTAGAACAGACTAACCTCCGCCCACAAAGAAACGCGAAAAAGGGGGCGCGGTCTTGTTGCTGTCCCACGTGGAGAAGCGGACGGTCGCGTGGAGAAAAGGAACTGTTGCGTTGAGTGTGTTTATCGCCATGTCATCGAGACGCTGTTATTTTCATCCAGGAGTCAAATCACCTTTGTTTGGCTTTCCCAGGGACGCTGTAGAGATTATTGAACGCATACATCTCTCCGTTAAGAGGCGTGACCTTTCCAACGTGCGCTAAACTGCTGTCAAATTACAACACAGGAACCGCTTTCACGTGCGCTAAGCTGTGGTCGAATCACAGCACAGGAACCGCTTTGCACAATCAGAACTCGTTACGTATTTCTGAAGGAGGGACTTCATAGCACAAGGAAATCACCAGCCGTTTTTAGGACAGTGGAAACAGCGGTACACAGATCAGTAAATTGTGTGAAAAATACTGTGTTTTTTTACACGCGAAACATGAACACATGTTATATTGCACACTGTAAACACAATCAAAGCTTCAAATAAACACGAAGAACGGGACCTTTAAGGTAGTGCAATAAATTAAGACAGAGCTATCCGAAAAAAAAGTGTAAAAGTGCAGTGGAAAGTGGTTGCATATTACAGTGAGAAGTACGGTGCAAAATGCAAATGTAAACATTGGTACTATAAATACAGTCGGCAGTGCAAATGAGCAGAATCCAGTTAAGATATGGTAGTGCAGAATGCATAAGTAAACAATTGTTACTGTAATAAACAGTCGGTAGTGCAAATAACAAAGTGAAGGCAGATGTGAGGTAGGAGAGTTAGCAGTTTATGAGGGAAGTGGATCAGCGGGGGTTTGAGTTCAGTAAAGAGACAGCTCTGGGGAAAAAACTGTTCTTTAGTCTGCTGGTCCTGGTCCGGAGGATCCTGAAACGCCTGCCGGAGGGCAGGAGAGAAAACAGTCTGTGGGCTGGGTGAGAGGAGTCCTTGAGGATGCTGGAGCTCGATGCAGACAGCGTTTCCTCTGGATGTGCTCGATGGCAGGCAGTGGTTGTAACAGGTTTCATGCTGTAATCTAGCGCTGACATCAAAGTAAATATAT
>JARQWZ010003598.1:125000-151558 GCA_033150135.1 Gobio occitaniae
TGTTCTATCTATCCATCCATCTACTGTTCTATCCATCCATCCATCCATCCATCCATCCATCCACTGTTCTATCTATCTATCATCTATCCATCCATCCATCTACTGTTCTATCTATCTATCTATCTATCTATCTATCTATCTATCTATCTATCTATCTATCTATCTATCTATCTATCTATCTATCTATCTATCTATCTATCTATCTATCTATCTATCTATCTATCTATCTATCTATCTATCTATCCATCCATCTACTGTTCTATCATCCATCCATCCATCCATCCATCCATCCATCCATCCATCCATCCATCCATCCATCCATCCATCCATCCATCCATCCATCCATCCATCCATCCATCCATCCATCCATCCATCCATCCATCCATCCATCCATCCATCCATCCATCCATCCATCCATCCATCCATCCATCTACTGTTCTATCTATCCATCCATATACTGTTCTATCCATCCATCCATCTACTCATCGATCCATCCGCTGCTCAAGAAACATTTATGATAATTATTAATGTTGAATTTTTTTTATTGGGTTTGTTGTTTTGTGTTATTATTTCAGTATCAATTAAAGTATTTACTCGTCTGCTCTAATGTTGTAATAACTAAGATGAAAGAATTGCAAGAGAATTTATTTATTTGCGTCATCTTCATGTTTTCATAATCTAAAGTTTATTTTGAGAGCTTGTAGAAATACAAAAGCCTTCATTGATTTGCTAACTGTAGCTGTGCTGCTTCATCTGTTACTCTGCATGTTTAGATTGAGTGGTTCGATCTGATCTCAGATCAGCGTCCTCGTCTTGGTCACGTCTGCTGGACTGATCTCAGATCAGCGTCCTCGTCTTGGTCACGGCTGCTGGACTGTCGATCTGATCTCAGATCAGCGTCCTCGTCTTGGTCACGGCTGCTGGACTGTCGATCTGATCTCAGATCAGCGTCCTCGTCGTGGTCACGGCTGCTGGACTGTCGATCTGATCTCAGATCAGCGTCCTCGTCTTGGTCACGTCTGCTGGACTGATCTCAGATCAGCGTCCTGGTCTTGGTCACGGCTGCTGGACTGTCGATCTGATCTCAGATCAGCGTCCTCGTCTTGGTCACGGCTGCTGGACTGTCGATCTGATCTCAGATCAGTGTCCTCGTCTTGGTCACGACTGCTGGACTGTCGATCTGATCTCAGATCAGCGTCCTCGTCTTGGTCACGTCTGCTGGACTGTCGATCTGATCTCAGATCAGCGTCCTCGTCTTGGTCACGGCTGCTGGACTGTCGATCTGATCTCAGATCAGTGTCCTCGTCTTGGTCACGGCTGCTGGACTGTCGATCTGATCTCAGATCAGCGTCCTCGTCGTGGTCACGGCTGCTGGACTGTCGATCTGATCTCAGATCAGCGTCCTCGTCGTGGTCACGGCTGCTGGACTGTCGATCTGATCTCAGATCAGCGTCCTCGTCTTGGTCACGTCTGCTGGACTGATCTCAGATCAGCGTCCTGGTCTTGGTCACGGCTGCTGGACTTGTCGATCTGATCTCAGATCAGCGTCCTCGTCTTGGTCACGGCTGCTGGACTGTCGATCTGATCCCAGATCAGCGTCCTCGTCTTGGTCACGTCTGCTGGACTGATCTAAGATCAGCGTCCTCGTCTTGGTCACGTCTGCTGGACTGATCTCAGATCAGCGTCCTCGTCTTGGTCACGGCTGCTGGACTGTCGATCTGATCTCAGATCAGCGTCCTCCTCTTGGTCACGTCTGCTGGACTGTCGATCTGATCTCAGATCAGCGTCCTCGTCTTGGTCACGGCTGCTGGACTGTCGATCTGATCTCAGATCAGCGTCCTCGTCTTGGTCACGGCTGCTGGACTGTCGATCTGATCTCAGATCAGCGTCCTCATCTTGGTCACGTCTGCTGGACTGTCGATCTGATCTGAGATCAGCGTCCTCGTCTTGGTCACGTCTGCTGGACTGTCGATCTGATCTCAGATCAGCGTCCTCGTCTTGCTCACGTCTGCTGGACTGTCGATCTGATCTCAGATCAGCGTCCTCGTCTTGGTCACGTCTGCTGGACTGTCGATCTGATCTGAGATCAGCGTCCTCGTCTTGGTCACGTCTGCTGGACTGTCGATCTGATCTGAGATCAGCGTCCTCGTCTTGGTCATGTCTGCTGGACTGTCGATCTGATCCCAGATCAGCGTCCTCGTCTTGGTCACGTCTGCTGGACTGTCGATCTGATCTGAGATCAGCGTCCTCGTCTTGGTCACGTCTGCTGGACTGATCTCAGATCAGCGTCCTCGTCTTGGTCACGTCTGCTGGACTGATCTCAGATCAGCGTCCTCGTCTTGGTCACGTCTGCTGGACTGATCTCAGATCAGCGTCCTCGTCTTGGTCATGTCTGCTGGACTGTCGATCTGATCCCAGATCAGCGTCCTCGTCTTGGTCACGTCTGCTGGACTGATCTAAGATCAGCGTCCTCGTCTTGGTCACGTCTGCTGGACTGATCTCAGATCAGCGTCCTCGTCTTGGTCACGTCTGCTGGACTGATCTAAGATCAGCGTCCTCGTCTTGGTCATGTCTGCTGGACTGTCGATCTGATCCCAGATCAGCGTCCTCGTCTTGGTCACGTCTGCTGGACTTTCGATCTGATCTGAGATCAGCGTCCTGGTCTTGGTCACGTCTGCTGGACTGTCGATCTGATCTGAGATCAGCGTCCTCGTCTTGGTCACGTCTGCTGGACTGATCTCAGATCAGCGTCCTCGTCTTGGTCACGTCTGCTGGACTGATCTCAGATCAGCGTCCTCGTCTTGGTCACGTCTGCTGGACTGATCTCAGATCAGCGTCCTCGTCGTGGTCATGTCTGCTGGACTGTCGATCTGATCTCAGATCAGCGTCCTCGTCTTGGTCACGTCTGCTGGACTGTCGATCTGATCTCAGATCAGCGTCCTCGTCTTGGTCACGTCTGCTGGACTGTCGATCTGATCTCAGATCAGCGTCCTCGTCGTGGTCACGTCTGCTGGACTGATCTCAGATCAGCGTCCTCGTCTTGGTCACGTCTGCTGGACTGTCGATCTGATCTCAGATCAGCGTCCTCGTCGTGGTCACGGCTGCTGGACTGTCGATCTGATCTCAGATCAGCGTCCTCGTCGTGGTCACGTCTGCTGGACTGTCGATCTGATCTCAGATCAGCGTCCTCGTCGTGGTCACGGCTGCTGGACTGTCGATCTGATCTCAGATCAGCGTCCTCGTCGTGGTCACGTCTGCTGGACTGTCCAGTGTCAGCGGGATCCCTCAGATGACGTGAGTCTGTCCGGCCGCTCTGATCTTGCAGTTTTATGATGTCTTGGGGTTTGTTGGAGTCAGCACAGCGTGTCAGGTCTGTTTGCTGTACAGTAAGTGCCTCTGGCTTATGAAGCACTTCTGAAGTTATAAAAGAGGAGCTAGTGGATGTTCAGAAGTTTTACAGTTTCGCCTTTTGACCTGTTACAATGTGCACTGTCAAGCACTAACATGACCTGACTTCATTCAGCAAGTGTCATCCAGTTATCACAGTGTTGTTTTAGTGTCACAGAGATACTATTTATATTTATTTCCTGACCATAAGCCGTCCGTTTGTCTTTTGTAACTTCATTTAATCTCGGCTCTGGTTTTCAGGAGCCCTTATATATCTTTCATGCATTGCTTCCATATGTATTTATATTTGTTTTTCATTGTGACAAAGTGCTTTGTTGGCCTGATTCTTGCATGCTCAGAGTGCCTTCCTCTTAAAAAGCCCATAACCTAAATAAAACATGCTGTGAAAAACAGCGACTGTCTGAGAAATGTGCCGCGCTGGCCTCTGAATGTCACACACGCTCCTAAATTGGCTGGACATAGATTGAAGCGTTCTCTTAAAAGTCCAGCGAGGCGCAAGACGGTCGATGTGTTTTACACTTTACTGAATTGTTTGTTTGTGGCGGCCTCAGGAGGACACTGAAGTCACACTTAAAGATATGAGTGGCATCGCATTAGCAGGGACTTATGATTTCTGTGATGCAGAAAACAGATGGAATCGCAGAATGCAGTGATAAAGTATAGGTATGGAATCGAAAGTATGACTGTACTCTTCGCAACATGGTTATATTAAAAAATGTCCTGGGTATTCCAAGCTTTATAATCAGTGAATTGCAGCCCAAATATTGAAGATCAAAAAAGTGTATCTATCCATCATAAAAGTGCATCTATCCTAGGGCTGTAATCAACCAAAGAAAATCTTGGTCGACTGAAGTCCTGAAATTTTCGACTAAAAATCGACTAAAATGACGTTAGGAAAAAAAACGTTAAATGAATAAGCTGCACACTGTGCGCAGTACTTGGTAGCCTTGTTGTCTGCCTAAATGAATCATAAATAAACATAAAAACTAGTAGGCTATTTGCAGAATATTAAATCGTTTTTGACCTGATTATTTTGCACTGAAATGAATCTGACACACGAGTCTCTCGGCTCTGACAGCGTTGCATCACGCGCACCTGCGCAATATCATAGCCTATGACTTCCGAAAATATAGTACTATGTTGTCAACTAGATATCATCACAAGAACTTTTGAGGAATATGCAACATAATTTAGACAATTGTTTTTGTCATATGTATTATAATAACTGACAGACACGATCATTTCAGCCGCTCTGTGCAGCTCGAACAGGAGCTCAAAAGGACTGCGGGTGAAAATTAGCTTTGAGCTAAATCCGGTACAATACATGTTAAAAATTGTACATGGTCCTTTTATAAAATAAAATAAAGTAAAGTAAAGTAAAAGCTTCACGGCTGAGACACGAATAGACTATTAACTTAAAGCTTTTACTCTTAAACACAAAAGGCACGTCCACTTTAATAAAAAAGGAATATTTATTAAACAAGCCAGATCAAGAGCAGAAAAAACGCTCTCACAATTAAATAAATAATATACAAGAAAACTAGCCTTCTTCAATCGGTCTCTCTTCTCCAGTGGGTTGGGCTAATCCAAAAGAAGTGTAAACAAGGGTGTGTTCTGAAGACAGACTGTTACCTGTGAAACATGGCTGCTCTGAAAACACCCCGACTTAACAATTAGTGCTCTTCACCTGATGAAATGAACGCGGCGCGGCAAAACTGATTAAATTAAGATCAGAATTTTGGTCGAGCCAGAACGTATCGACTAATAATCGACTAATCGACTGGGAGATTACAGCCCTAATCTATCCATCCTAAAAGTGCATCTATCCATCATAAAAGTGCATCTATCCATCATAAAAGTCCATCTATCCATCATAAAAGTGCATCTATCCATCATAAAAGTCCATCTATCCATCATAAAAGTGCATCTATACATCATAAAAGTGCATCTATCCATCAAAAAAGTGCATCTATACATCATAAAAGTGCATCTATCCATCATAAAAGTCCATCTATCCATCTTAAAAGTGCATCTATCCATCATAAAAGTGCATCTATACATCATAAAAGTGCATCTATCCATCATAAAAGTCCATCTATCAATCATAAAAGTGCATCTATACATTATAAAAGTGCATCTATCCATCCTAAAAGTGCATCTATCCATCATAAAAGTGCATCTATCCATCATAAAAGTCCATCTATCCATCATAAAAGTGCATCTATACATCATAAAAGTGCATCTATCCATCATAAAAGTGCATCTATCCATCAAAAAAGTGCATCTATACATCATAAAAGTGCATCTATCCATTATAAAAGTGCATCTATCCATTATAAAAGTGTATCTATCCATCATAAAAGTGCATCTATCCATTATAAAACTGCATCTATCCATCATAAAAGTGCATCTATCCATTATAAAAGTGCATCTATACATCATAAAAGTGCATCTATCCATTATAAAAGTGCATCTATCAATCATAAAAGTGCATCTATAACATTATAAAAGTGCATCTATCCATCAAAAAAGTGCATCTATACATCATAAAAGTGCATCTATCCATTATAAAAGTGCATCTATCCATCATAAAAGTGCATCTATACATTATAAAAGTGCATCTATCTATCATAAAAGTCCATCTATCCATCATAAAAGTGCATCCATCCATCATAAAAGTGCATCTATCCATCATAAAAGTCCATCTATCCATCATAAAAGTGCATCTATCCATCATAAAAGTGCATCTATCCATCATAAAAGTGCATCTATCCATCATAAAAGTCCATCTATCCATCATAAAAGTGCATCTATCCATCATAAAAGTGCATCTATACATTATAAAAGTGCATCTATATATTATAAAAGTGCATCTATCCATCAAAAAAGTGCATCTATCCATCATAAAAGTGCATCTATACATCATAAAAGTGCATCTATCAATTATAAAAGTGCATCTATCCATATAAAAGTGCATCTATCCATCATAAAAGTCCATCTATCAATCAAAAAATTGCATCTATCCATCATAAAAGTGCATCTATACATTATAAAAGTGCATCTATCCATCATAAAAGTGCATCTATCCATTATAAAAGTGCATCCATCCATCATAAAAGTGCATCTATCCATCAAAAAAGTGCATCTATCCATCTTAAAAGTGCATCTATACATCATAAAAGTGCATCTATACATTATAAAAGTGCATCTATCCATCATAAAAGTGCATCTATCCATCAAAAAAGTGCATCTATCCATCCTAAAAGTGCATCTATACATCATAAAAGTGCATCTATACATTATAAAAGTGCATCTATCCATCATAAAAGTGCATCTATCCATCATAAAAGTGCATCTATACATCATAAAAGTGCATCTATCAATAATAAAAGTGCATCTATCCATATAAAAGTGCATCTAACCATCATAAAAGTGCATCTATACATTATAAAAGTGCATCTATCCATCATAAAAGTGCATCTATCATCATAAAAGTGCATCTATCCATCATAAAAGTGCATCCATACATAATAAAAGTGCATCTATACATCATAAAAGTGCATCTATACATCATAAAAGTGCATCTATCCATCATAAAAGTGCATCTATACATTATAAAAGTGCATCTATATATTATAAAAGTGCATCTATCCATCATAAAAGTGCATCTATCCATCAAAAAAGTGCATCTATCCATCCTAAAAGTGCATCTATACATCATAAAAGTGCATCTATACATTATAAAAGTGCATCTATCCATCATAAAAGTGCATCTATCCATCAAAAAAGTGCATCTATCCATCATAAAAGTGCATCTATACATCATAAAAGTGCATCTATCATTATAAAAGTGCATCTATCCATATAAAAGTGCATCTAACCATCATAAAAGTGCATCTATCCATCATAAAAGTGCATCTATCATCATAAAAGTGCATCTATCCATCATAAAAGTGCATCCATACATAATAAAAGTGCATCTATACATCATAAAAGTGCATCTATACATCATAAAAGTGCATCTATCGATTATAAAAGTGCATCTATCCATCATAAAAGTCCATCTATCCATCAAAAAAGTGCATCTATCAATCATAAAAGTCCATCTATCCATCATAAAAGTGCATCTATACATCATAAAAGTGCATCTATACATTATAAAAGTGCATCTATCCATCATAAAAGTGCATCTATCCATCAAAAAAGTGCATCTATCCATCCTAAAAGTGCATCTATACATCATAAAAGTGCATCTATACATTATAAAAGTGCATCTATCCATCATAAAAGTGCATCTATCCATCAAAAAAGTGCATCTATCCATCATAAAAGTGCATCTATACATCATAAAAGTGCATCTATCAATAATAAAAGTGCATCTATCCATATAAAAGTGCATCTAACCATCATAAAAGTGCATCTATACATTATAAAAGTGCATCTATCCATCATAAAAGTGCATCTATCATCATAAAAGTGCATCTATCCATCATAAAAGTGCATCCATACATAATAAAAGTGCATCTATACATCATAAAAGTGCATCTATACATCATAAAAGTGCATCTATCCATCATAAAAGTGCATCTATACATTATAAAAGTGCATCTATATATTATAAAAGTGCATCTATCCATCATAAAAGTGCATCTATCCATCAAAAAAGTGCATCTATCCATCCTAAAAGTGCATCTATACATCATAAAAGTGCATCTATACATTATAAAAGTGCATCTATCCATCATAAAAGTGCATCTATCCATCAAAAAAGTGCATCTATCCATCATAAAAGTGCATCTATACATCATAAAAGTGAATCTATCATTATAAAAGTGCATCTATCCATATAAAAGTGCATCTAACCATCATAAAAGTGCATCTATACATTATAAAAGTGCATCTATCCATCATAAAAGTGCATCTATCATCATAAAAGTGCATCTATCCATCATAAAAGTGCATCCATACATAATAAAAGTGCATCTATACATCATAAAAGTGCATCTATACATCATAAAAGTGCATCTATCGATTATAAAAGTGCATCTATCCATCATAAAAGACCATCTATCCATCAAAAAAGTGCATCTATCAATCATAAAAGTCCATCTATCCATCATAAAAGTGCATCTATACATCATAAAAGTGCATCTATCCATTATAAAAGTGCATCTATCCATTATAAAAGTGTATCTATTCATTATAAAAGTGCATCTATCCATTATAAAAGTGCATCTATCCATCATAAAAGTGCATCTATCCATCATAAAAGTGCATCTATCCATCATAAAAGTGCATCCATACATAATAAAAGTGCATCCATCCATCATAAAAGTGTTAATATTTGTTTTTCATCTTGTAAAAGGGGCAATTAACCACCCCTTTAATATAACTCTGATTGTGTTCGTCTGAAAGAAGAATGTCATACACCACTAGGATAACTTGAGGGAGAGTAAATCGTAGGATAGTTTTCATTTTTGGGTGAACTATCCCTTTAAAGGTCTTCACGATTCACAACAATGCGTCAAAATAAAAGTTTAGATTATCTTGAAGAAATTGTGACAGAAATATATTACTATTGTAGTTAAATATGCTTCTCAAAGTGATAATATTAATACAGTTATTAAAAGTAATATCACACAATTAAAATGGAAATTAGAAAAAAATGGAACAGCCCTAAAAAACATTTTTTTTTTTTTTTTTTACTTTTAATAAATTATTGTTAAATTGTGTATCTTTCATAAATTCAAATTAGATTTTTTCTTGATCACTAAAATGTAATTTAACCATTAAAAGTGGAATCCGTAAAATTAAAATGGAGAAAAAAAATGGAATTGGAATGGAATTTGAGGGAAACAAAAATAAAATTGATTTCACAGGGCCCTACATCATATAACAAAATATAAGATACATTTTTTTTTTTGTATTGATTGCTAAAACCCTATTTGGTGTTGAAGATGAAGACGTTATTTTGTGTGTGTGTGTGTGGTTAGTGGATGATATTGCTGTTAATATCTAGTTCAGTCATGAAACTCTAGAGGGCGCAGGCTGATGGTCCTTTACATGCAATCTGCAAGCAATTGGACGCATGGCAAGCTGATTGGCCTCTGCTGATCCTGCAGCCAATCAGATTGCTTGCTCAACATTTAAATATTCTGGTTCAGTTTTTGCTGTATAAGCTAGTTCCTCTGAACCCCTCCTCCTCCCCAGCTCCACCTGCCTAGATCTGCCATGGGATTTATGTATGTCGATTCATGCAGCATATCTTTTAGCAGCAGAAATCCATACTTGCTCTGCAGCAACAGTACCAAATACATTAACATTACCATATTCAATGACATGCTAAAACTATGTCAGAGAGTTGTCATGATTGAAATGCGATTCTCTACCTGTGTGATCTTGAGAACTGACTTAATACATGCACAAAAAAACACCAAAACCCCATCAATGATGAAGAAAAGTGATCCTGCAGTATTTGATTGATACATGTGCATGTCTTGCAATGACATTCAGACGTTTTTAAGAAAGAAAATACTTAGTATAGTTGGTGCGACTTCCCTGTTTCACTTCGACTCAACTTGCTGTAAGTGCATGTCTTATTTTGAGAGCTCGCCCAAACGTTGAACTTTTCAGATTTGTGCGTGTCTGTGAACATTTTCTGCTTGTGCATTCAAACTTTCTGTATGGGGGAGATATTTTAGCCTGTCATGAATTATTCAAATGTTAGAAATAGTCGCCTAAAACCATGGCAAAGTTGGAGCGGTTTCTCCTCGAACACCACCTCTTTCTCTCCTCTCTCATGCTCATTCACCCCAAAATCTATATTCTGTCATCATTTTCTCACCCTGTTTTAAACCTGTATGACTTTCATTCTTCTACAGAACACAAAAGTAGATATTTAGCAGAAAGTTATATTTCCATGCCATAGAAGCAAACAGAAAAGCACCTTAAAGTAACTATGAAAGCTTGTCATATGATGCTTTGCATGAGGAACTTACTAAAAATGTAAATGTTTTATTAAAGGTGGGGTAAGTGATATTTCAAAAATGCTTTAGAAAAGCGTCTCGGGTCGAGTACCAAAACAAACGTATAGCCAATCAGCAGTAAGGGGGCGTGTCTACTAATGACGGGGAGAAGAGAGCGCTCAGTGCACGCCATTATTCAAAAGACACGACACAGGACAGACATTAGCCGAGCGACGACAGAAAGAGAGAAATGGCAGATAAGAGACACATGTGGAAGATGTGTGTGGAACAAAAGAAGGCTTTTCTCGGCCCGAGACACTTTTCTAAAGCAGTTTTGAAATAGTTTACCCCACCTTTAACGGCTCTCTTTTTTTCTTATCAGTGCCAAAGAGACTCAAATAACTGTCATTTTTTTATCATTCAGGCAAGTGTTATACATCATTATAATCTGTTAAGTTTCAATTTCTTTTGTGTGTACAGTCACAATAAAAACAAAATGTTTAGCTTTTTGCAAAATAAAGAAAACAAACATGATGCGCGATCTGCAGCCTCTCTCTCAAAGACGTTCATTCAGATGCATCAGAAAAGGACCTCTAGCTTAGTGAATACTTGTCTCACAAACATGAGACGTATGTCTAAAGAAACGCTGAAATGTCCGGTTTTAAACACTGTAAACCAAATCGAAAAAAAATATGCTGCGTTTATGTAATCTGGTTGAAAAGTGATAGATGTCAGTCTTTCGCGAGCCACTTCATTATCCGGTAATGCGAAATCTCAAAATCTACTCTTCCACTGCAGCTCTCGAGTTATTATCGCTAACTAAAACTATTACAAATATTTCTGTTATTTGAAATAAAGCTGAAATAAACTGACGCATAAATATTAGTTGGAAACCTAAACTAAACAAAAATGAAAAAGGCGATAAACTGAAATTACTTTAAGGCGAAGCTCTAAAATAAATGATTAACTGGAAATAACTACAACTGGAATAAAAATAAATTAAACCTAAATGACAAAATATAATAAATAAATAAAATGACAAAAGCACATAATGAAATGACAAAAAATGTAATGTAAACTAAAATGAACACAAAGGCCAAAAATATAAAAACAAAAGCTATTTTAAAATATGAACAAAATTAAAGTAAAAGCTAAAATAACACTGTGGCGAGGTTGGCGAGCGAGAGACGTGGGAGGAGCGAGCGAGACCGGTGCATGATTGAGAATGAGCGGTTCTCGCCTCCTCCTTCCCATAACAAAATACTGTATTACAAACACCATCTCAAGATTATTTCACAGGTTACTTGCAGTGAAATGTACATCTGGTCAACTAGATCTGTGCATTAAATAAACAAGTCGTGGGTTAAAATTGTAAAAAGGTTTGGATAAGATAAATTATATAAGAATAGGATGCATGGCATATCGGCCACCATATCGGTATCGGCCGATATATGTTAATTTTTAATGTTATCATTATCGGCCCGATAAGAAAATGTGTCCGATATATTAAAGCTGATAAATAATGTATTATTTCCTTCAGCTGAGACACTTCAGATGCGCACTGTTCATCATGATGGGTTTGAATTGCTTGAAATATGACTGAAATCACTTTCCAATACGGTTATGTGCAACATGTGCAGCGCAAGACTGTCATATCGGCTACATAAAATTATAATGAGAACATCATAATTGACCTATCGGTAAGCCCGCCCCCCTTAGTTACTGTTGCTAACTCGGACAAACAAACGGAGTTGCTATATCTCACAATGTACAGCTGTCAGTGTGAAAACCTTATCCCAAGATGTTTTTGGACACAGATTGTAGCGTATATCCCGTCCGAATGATGGCCAAACTTTACTGATGGTTTATGAAGTTTATTACATCGTTTTTCACTCCAAAAAAATCATTGTAAGAGCTGAACAAACAAAGCAAGAAGTGCGCATTAACGTCTTATTCACAAACTCTCTCTCTCCTTTGCATTACCATTAACCTACACAGCAAATTACACAAAAACACAGTAAACAAACATACACAGAGCGTATTAATTTTCGGGGGTGCAGTTAATAACTGGTAAACTTTGTATCTTCAAAACAACTCTGATAAACTGCGTGCAAGCTCTCACTTTCACTAACTTACCCGTAAACTAATACCCATCAAAATGGGTAAGGAGTAATGGGTAATTACTAAGGAGTCCTCCTTAGTAAGACAGATAATGTAGGCCGTAAACATAAACTCACAGAAAATATAAAAAAAAAAAATATCAATATAATTTTTGAAAATATAAAAAAATTAGGCCTATTCACAAAAAAACGATAAATCACCATAACGTCTGTGACACAGAAGGACCACCTCTGGTCGAGGAGCATTTAAGTGGGACTTAAATATATAAAAGATTTTAAATAAATATGGTGAGAGATGAATTTGGAAGCGATGGTTTACAGATCGGGAGAAGCCTCATGACAACATCCAAACATTTAACCAGTTTAATATGGAGAGTACTGAAATGTAGACCTTTGTGTTTTTGACCTACACGACTGACTTGAGAACAGTTAGTTATTTTGTTTCGTATGTTAGCATTAGGGTTGGGTACCAAACTCGGTACTTTTAAGGGCACCGACCGGATTACGTCGGTATACCGAGTACCGATTCACATTAAATCAGTGCTTGAAGTGGAAAAAATAAAGTGCCGGTACTCACCAGAGGGGGCGGGGCTTTGTTGGGGGCGTGGTTATGGGGGGATTGTTTAGTCAATAATTCAAGACGGTCCGTATTTTAAAGCTCTTTCTAACTTGTTCTCAGCCTTAGATCTAACATATAGTTCTTGTAATTGTGTAACTATATAATTTGTTACAATAAGGGTTTATTTACAAAGCAAGACCATTGACGGCACCTCATTAGGCTATCATGCAGGCCAATGTTAACTTTTTCTTTCTTTTTTCTAATCAAATAGTAACACAGTTAGAAACTATAGTTGGGTCATTACTGGTTTGTGGTAACATTTTGGCTTCATAAATGTTGGGGAAAAAAGTACATGATTTTCATGTTTTTAGCATTCTACCAAAATGGTGACATGTTTAACTAGTCGGAATACATATTGGTCAAGCTCAGGGACTAAAAAAATAATAATTATGGGTAGATTCATTGTTCAGACACGGGCCGTGAAGGTGTTCCACCCTGTTAGGGACATAGTCATCACAAAATGTTAATAATGTAAATGTTAAACAATAACAAGTTTTTCTTGGATAGTATATGTCCCTTATGCCATCATGGTATTTTTTTTAAATTCTTACATAACAATAACAAAACTATTATTGATGAACAGAATGTCTTGATTATTAAGAACAGGTACTTTTTGTACCCATTTTTGCCAACAGGATGGTAAATAATAAAAAAATGTGTTCAAAAACATATATTGTATATGCTGTTAATGATCCTCACCTCCCAAAAATAAAACATAAGTATGCAAAACATTTAACGTTGCTGTCAAATTATTATTTAAAAATGACTCGCCTAACAGGGTGGAAGACCATAACAGTGGAGGAGTTTTCCGTCATTGTCCTGCCGGATTTGCCATCAGTAATGTGTGGCACTGCACCTATATAACATGGTTTTATATATAATATTTATATATGCATATATGTGTTTATAGAATTTGCAATATACACTAAATACGATTTATTCTATTAGAATTTCCACCCTGTTATGTTTATAGATCTAACAGCGTGGAATCTAACAGGGTGGAACATTTTAAGATAAGTTAGCCGTAGCTCTTTGAGGGATCAACATTTAGCTAACCTTCTTTTATAAACAGAACTTTTATAACTATGTCAGATGTTTTTACATTTTTTTGACCGGACAAAGCATTCTTCATAACAGAGCCTAAAAGGGTGGAACTTTAAGAGTAGGACAAGCAGGATAACATTTCAAAAACTAAAAAAAAAAGGTAGAGGTGAGAGTTGAAGCTTACTTAATTTTGTACGGTTGAATTCCAGCAGGAAAAACAGATTATGTAATTTCCTGAAAATTGTCTCAATGAAATTGTGGTCTTTTTTGGAAGTCGAGAAATACATACTAACAGGGTGGAAGATTACTTCAGGGACACAGTAAATGAAGACAATTGTAAAAAAAAATAGCTATAGTTTCACATGATTTATATGTATAACTAGAGGTAGTTTAGCCTATTCTATAACATAATCTAAAAATATTTTGAGATTTTTATCATTTCATGGTTTATAGTTCTTGTGGAATTTGATTACTTTACACTGAGGACATGATAAAATTGAATGCATATATCAATAAAAAGGTGTGTAAAATTATCTGTTGAAGTGATAAAGAAGACCTACATTTATAATTTAAGCCATTTCTTATAAATATGTGACTCATTTTATAGAAAATACGAGTAAGTTAATCATAAAGACAGAAAAGTCTCTGTATAACAGGAACGACCCAGCTACAACATGCGGCTGTTGTCATCGGTAGCTCTCGTCCTCGTCACCACTTGCGACCGCGGCACAAGTGCTCTGTATTTTAACCGAGCAGCTGGTTGCGCGTTTCACACACTCTCTCCGGACCACGTTGAGTTGTTGACACCAAAGAGTTGACGCTGACAGCGGCAAAAGCGACGCATGCGCTTTTCACTTGTAAAACTCAAGGGTCTATGGGTAATGTAGTCTCTGCTCGCAAATGAGCGTACCGGTACGCTAAAAGCACGTTCTGGGCGCACGGAGAGGTAGCGGTACGCTCAAGAGCTATATTTGGAAGTGGCGGTACTCATGGTGCGTTCCATTATGGTCAACGATCCGACTCGGCCCTCGGATATGACGTCACTTCCACACTTCAAGCGTTCTGGTATGTTTTGCGCGTCCGAGTCGGAGAAAAACATGGACGGCGCCTCGTCATGCAGTGCGCGCTCCACACTCTGCACACACACTTGGTTATGCGCCTAATAATAGCTAACAATAATCTAGGTTAACGTTATCAAATCAAATCATGCATTTTCTAACGTTACCTACCGCGAGTCAGTGCTGCGCCAGTTTGAAAAAGGCGGGTACAGGACCCTTTTTAATGAACGTTTGTTGTAGGTCTACTAGGCATAGAGATATCTGAACATCTTTGCCAAATCAACATTTAAACAACTAAATCGGTCCAAAAACAATGAAAACAATTCATACTTACAAGTCACACAGGTCGCAGCCATCTTGTATTCCGATTCGGAATTCTTGCTCGGTGTCCTCACGGTTGTCCAAACTTCCGAGTGGCAAAATCCGAGGAAAGGGGGCGTGTTGGTGCGTGTTGCTAGGTAACGTCTGTCTTCCTAGTCGGAGCTCCGACACGGATAAATAATAGAACGCAGCATGAGTACCGGCGCGTACCGGCCCACTTAAAGCACTGCATTAAATAGATCGATACCAAATTTCGGTACCTGAGAACGCATCTGGTGATATAGACTAGTGTCTGTGAATATTAAACCGCAAAAAAACTATTTAAATACAAATCCTGTGCGAATGAATGCCGTAGAAGCGCGGTTTACCACACACACACACACACACACACACTCACTATTGCGCTCACTATCACTATGACGGTCGCGTGTTTCCATCTGTCGTCTCATATGAGGACATGAACGCACGAACGTCGTCTCCAGAGCCACTGAGAGTAACTTTATGAGCATTTTAACGTGTCATTTGAGAAAAACTACCATCATATCATAAACAAAGGAACGGCGACACGTCAAAATAAAAGTCTGGTTTATCTTGATAAATACATCACTGTTGTACAGTGGAATTTAGATACGTCTCAATTAATCATACTAACACAAATTTAATAATCAAAACGTAATTTTTTAATTAATAAATAAAAAAATTATGTTTTAATGTTTTAATTTTAACCGTATAAAGCTCAGTTGTGCAGCACTATAAAATTCTTCAAAAAAAAAGTCTTCATTTGATTACCAGAAAATACACAGCACATCATTTGTGGGAAATATTTTCATAGAAATGAAATTCATAGAAAAAAATTATACGGCTAGTTTTTCTTAATTCCTTAAGTACCTAGTAGCCTACTATCTAGTAAATATTACAGTAATCAGACATCACAGACGATGGCAGACAGAGAGCAGGGCAGCTCTGGCATAATGTCAATAACACACTTCTATAAATGACTTACAGGTTATTTATAGTTATTGATGTAAATCCCTAAAGTACCGGAAAAAGGTACCGGTTTCCTATACCGGTTAAAACGTGAACGAACCCAACCCTAGTTAGCAGGGACTTTAATCATAACTTATTGAGAGTATGACAAACATAAAATCCTCTCAGGACACCTGGAATCAGTGTTACAGTACCTCAGACACGACATTTTACCATTTTTGTGGCATAAACACCATCAAACCAACGAGAGCTTTGGATTTTCCAATGTTTCTCTATGGCGCTGAAACCTAAAGATGACCGAGTTCTGGTCTCAGCGCAACTAATGCTCAACTGCCATTGGCTCATCTGCGTTCGAGGGGCGGGGCTTACCGGTCAATTGTGTGCTTGGGAAACGGATTTTAATGGTGAGACAAATTATAAAAAAATTTGGATTTAAATTTATCGGCCAATATATCGGTTATCAGCCAAAATGTTCATATCAGTGATAACGCGTAAATGATCACAGACTGGGTGAAGTACTCCTTTAAAACTGTGTTTTTTTTCTGGTATCTTCTCTTCCCTGAACGGAGCCCATGGGAGGGAGGAAAACAAGATCATGTTCATCCTCTCTCTCTCTCTCTGTTCTCTCAGGACGTCCTGGGGACAGACACTGCGGTCCTCACAGCTGTCAACACACCAGAAAAAATTGATAACGTGGAAAAACAGAGGTTAGGGACCCTTCCAAGGGTGACAGGACCATATTTTGGAATGAAAACTCTGTCACGCACAGGGGCGGCTCTAGGATTTGATCTTCAGGGGTGTTTAGGCCTCAGTGAGACTGTGTAGCAAGAGACCATTGCCTCTTTATAAATTGGCACCACTATATTACTAGTCAAAAGTATCCTACCAGTACTTAACCCTCTGGTGCTCTTCGTTTAGGGGTTGCATTGGTTGTCTTCCCGGTCATAAGACACCGGACAACTAAAAATTAAACTTCCTCCAATGCAATTTATTTTTCTTCAATAATATTTTTTTCTATTTTCTTTTGTTTGAGATGATTTGATGGTACTTATTAATATTTATGCAATTATGGTCTATTTTTGCCATTGAAAATAATACAATTTGTATATAAATATATATACATTTTTTAAACAGTATTTCAGATTAAAATGAAGACTAGGCCTTCCAAATAATTTTTTGGAAAGCAGATTAGCGCCCTCTTTTTGAAATTATTTAAGAAATCATGCAACCATGAAAAAAAAAAAAGATTATATATATATATATATATATATATATATATTAGCCGATTTTGCAGGTTTGCCCACTTACAAAGCATGTAGAAGTCTGTAATTTTTATCATAGGTACTCTTCAACTGTGAGAGATGGAATCTAAAACAAAAATCCAGAAAATCACATTATATGATTTTCAAGTAATTAATTTGCATTTTATTGCATGACATAAGTATTTAATACATCAGAAAAACATAACTTTTTTAACATAACTGTATGTAAAAAATGTATTTCAATTAATCATAAAATGGCCCTGATATGTCACTAGACATTAAGAAATCATGTTAATTTCAAATACTTATATCACTGACAACAGTTGTCCGGCCAGGATATTGTCATTTAAAAGTGAAGTTGCAGCCCTCAACTGATGTTGATGTTGACATGTTGTGTTTTGGCCTGAAGCGCCACCCTCCACCTGTCTACCAATCACGAAGTCAGTAGTGTTTCTGGATTCGGGTTGCCAGCTCTGCTCTAGTTACCACAGCTGCAGCTATAAACTTTTTGGATAAACAATGTATTTACGAAACCTAAACGACCTCGTTATGAATCAGAAAAACATTGTGACAGTTTCCGAAATAAAAAAAGGATTATAGGAGATGCCTTATGGAGACGGCTGAAAACGGAGAATAATTTGAAGACTGATGCCAACGTTGCTAATTTTCTCCTGGACAGGTAAGGTTCATCTATGTTTGGCTAACTTGTACTTAATGTAAATGGACATTTCAAATATTCATGACAGTCGAACAAAGTTATGCATGTTCGTGCAAAGTAACGTTAGGTTAGCGCAGATGGAGGAGGTGGGTCATTGAATTGAAAAGGTAACGTTAAGGAATTGTTTGGTAAATAAAAACGGCGAGTCGTCATTGCTAACATTAGTAATGCATTATCAGAGCCCGTTTCTCTGTCATTATGCTGGGACGCTGAGGAAAACAACATTAGCTCGCCTATTATGGCAATGTGAAAACGTATTTGAGACAGTAGCCTAACGTTACCTCGGTAAAAATTATTCCTCATTCGTTCTTCGCATATATAGTGGACAAAACATGCTGCAAGTTGACCTGTATGACCATTGCTAATGTTATTTAGCTTTGCTGTAATTTTACTATAGTATTTTTTCATGTGGGAATGTACTGTCACATACGAGCGTTCATATTTACGATTATATTTGGCTAATCGCCATTAGTACATTTTTGCGATTCATAATTCACAAAACATCGCTCTTGAAGCATAAACATAATTAACAGCAAGAAAAAAAACTTACTGTGTACGACTCGTCACTTGCCATTGAAAGCTCCTGTAGCAGCCTACGTTCCTGCTGGATCCTGCAGCCTATCTGGCAGCCTCGAGTCAGGGGAGGGGGAGGGGGATACACCGCTCTACAGTCATTTGAAAGTGATTGCAGTACCAGTTTTGGCCACAGTCCTACATACAGCTCCTTTAATATTTGGTACAGAAAGCTTTGTTTGCCATTAAAGAGATCATCCGTTTCCTGTAGTTCTTGAGCAGGTTTGCACACACTGCAGCAGGGATTCTGGCCCACTCCTCCATACAGACCTTCTCCAGATCCTTCAGGTTTCGGGGCTGTCGCTGGGCAATACGGACTTTCAGCCCAAAGATTTTCTATTGGGTTCAGGTCTGGAGACTGGCTAGGCCACTCCAGGACCTTGAGATGCTTCTTACGGAGCCACTCTTTAGTTGCCCTGGCTGTGTGTTTGGGGTCGTTGTCATGCTGAAAGACCCAGCCTCGACCCATCTTCAATGCTCTTACTGAGGGAAGGAGGTTGTTGACCAAGATCTCACAATACATGGCCCCGTCCATCCTCCCCTCAATACAGTGCAGAAAAGCATCCCCGAAGAATGATGTTTCCACCCCCATGCTTCACGGTTGGGATGGTGTTCTTGGGGTTGTACTCGTCCTTCTTCTTCCTCCAAACACGGCGAGTGGAGTTTAGACCAAAAAGCTCTATTTTTGTCTCATCAGACCACATGACCTTCTCCCATTCAATAATAAAAAAATAACAAATTACTAGCAATAGCTCAAATAAATACAAGAAAACAAATGAAATAAAACAGTACTTTACAGTCTTTGTTAAAACTGTATTACTGCATGAAGTAAATGTACACAGATACAGAAGTTATTTAAGTTAAGAACAGTGAGTGATTGTCTCTTTTGTTGTTTGATTGACTTTATTAACATAGGAAATATGTTTTTGCGAAAAAAGTCTGAACTTTGAGTACTTGGTATTGAGAAACGGCCTAGGTTATTGATTTTATTTGCACCTGTGTCTAGTTTAGTTACTCGTGTGTGTGTGTGTGTGTGTGTGTGTGTGTGTGTGTAACCCTGAGTTTGTGTTGTATTTTTGAGTCCTTCATGGTGGATTACACAGCAAGTGTAACAGATGAAAGTTTTTGAGAAGACAACTGAAAGAAAAGCACTAAGTGAATCAACTGACCTCAATTATTCTAAAGCTTGTATTTATGTGTATGTAATGTCTAGCAACTTCACTTTATTGCAACACAAACATAAAACAGCGCGAGCCACTGGGCTCTGAACCAAACCAGAGGAAAAGTCAAACAGGCTGGGGTCGAAATCCAGGTCTTTCAGTCCTTCAGCAAATAATGTCCAGTCGTGAGCAAGAGCAGAGGTCAGATGAACCGAGAAATAAAACAAGAGGCAGACGGTATCAAATTCAAGCTCGTGCTCAAGATCAGGCTGATTAAAGAATTCAGACTCCAGAACCAGAACCAGGTCAGATGGTCAGAACCAGGAGAGCTGTCCGAAACCGGTGAGTTCTGGGGGGCAAACAGGCAACCGCAACACAACTGGGCAGGAGAGAAAAACTAAAAAAAATATATATATATATATACACTGATCAGGCATAACATTATGACCGGTGAAGTGAATAACGCTGATTATCTCTTCATCACCTGTTAGTGGGTGGGATATATTAGGCAGCAAGTGAACATTTTGTCCTCAAAGTTGATGTGTTAGAAGCAGGAAAAATGGGCAAGCGTAAGGATTTGAGCGAGTTTGACAAGGGCCAGATTGTGACGGCTAGACGACTGGGTCAGAGCATCTCAAAAGTGCTCCAAGGAAGGACCAGTGGTGAACAGGGTCATGGGCGGCCGAGGCTCATTGATACACATGTGGTCCGATCAAACAGACGAGCAACTGGAGCTCAAATTGCTCAAGAAGTTAAAGGGATAGTTCACCCAAAAATGAAATTTAGACAATGATTTACTCACCCTCAAGTCATCCGAGGTGTGTATGACATTCTTCTTTCAGACGAATAAAATCTGAGGTATATTACAAAAGTCCAGGCTAATCCCAGCATTAGAATTGGATTCATAGTTGCTCTGTTTTTGAAGTCCATAAAAAGTGCATCTGTTCGTCATATAACTGCTCCACACGGCTCTGGGGTGTTAATAAAGGCCTTCTGAAGCAAATCGACGCATTTGTGTAAGAAAAATATCCATATTTAAAACTTTTATCAAGAAAACTTTCGACCGACCGCCTTCCCTGTTCAATTTATGGAAAAAGTGTTGAAAGTTCCCCTGCGGATCGAAAGACTAACGCCTCCAGGTCCGCTCGTCATGACGTCACGCACACATCTTGAGTTTCACTTTCAACATTCAACACTTTTCCATGGAATGCGGTCAGTCGAAAGTTTACTTGATAAAGTTTTAAATATGGATATTTTTCTTACACAAACTCGTCGATTCTCTTCAGAAGGCCTTTATTAACACCCCCGAGCCGCGTGGAGCAGTTATTTGACGGACAGATGCACTTTTTATGGACTTCAAAAACAGAGCAACTATGAATCAAATTCTAATGCTGGGATTAGCCTGGACTTTTGTAATATAACTCCTATTTGTAATATAGTCATACACACCTTGGATGACTTGAGGGTGAGTAAATTATGGGCTAATTTTAATTTTTGGGTGAACTATCCCTTTAATGCTGGTTCTGATAGAAAGGTGTCAGAATACACAGAGCATCTCAGTTTGTTGTGTATGGGGCGGCACAGCCGCTGACCAATCAGGGTGCTTATGCTGACCCCTGACCCCCGCCCAAAGCACCAACAGTGGCACGTGAGCATCAGAACTGGACCACGGAGCGATGGAAGAAGGTGGCCTGGTCTGATGTAACGTTTTCTTTTACATCCATGTGGATGTTACTTTGACACACACCACCTACCTAAGCATTGTTGCAGACCATGTACAGCCTTTCATGGAAACGGTATTCCCTGGTGGCTTATACTTGTACTGTACTATATTATACACTGTATAGTACACTTAAGCCTCTGGGGTTCTTCATTTATGGGTCACACTCAGGACCGTCGGGTCAAAACTGACCCGGCAGGCGGGATTAAGATAAAAAAGATTTGAGTAAAATCAATGAAATATATTTTTGTTCAATGATATTTTTTCTTTTCCTTTTTGGTGTTTTGATTTATAATTAATATTTATGCAATAATTATGACCCATTTTTTTCCCATTGAATATAATAATAAATGTGTATATGTATATATATATATATATATATATATATATATATATATATATATATATATATATATATATATATATATATATAAAGAGCATTTTTATCACGCAATAGCACATTTTTACCACTATAGTGGTAAGTCCTCTTTTTCTGCATCCTGGCTGATTTGTAGATTGTATGCACAAAAAAAACTCAGTATTTTAATATTTTTGCAAATTTCCCATTCATTTCCTATGAGGGTCATTTTTGACCCGAAGGTCCTGAGTGTGACTTTTTTTTTACGACCACTTAGACTTTTCAAATCCTGTCCCCAATTTTTTGGGGTGTTCATATACCAAGTACCAATAAAGTCACCAAGTTTCGGACCATTCCGATGAAGCTACGATTTTTTTTTTTAAATTATAAAACGCTTTGGGTCATTTTTGATCCGAAGAACCCCAGAGGGTTAAACATATACTTTTCCACACTTAAAAGTGGGCCAATTTACTGCCAAGCAGTAGTACACTACTAGTACACATTGATATTAGTATACTTCCTTAAACTTTACTTAAGTATACTTCATAAAATGAACATGAAGTATTCTTCTTTTCGTAAGGGTATGTTTATAGCAGAGAAATCAAGTTACAAAAAGGGAAACAGGTGAGTTTTTTTTCTCAGAATTGCGAGTTATTGAGTCAGAATTAATTTTTTATTATGTGTTGGAAGCAAGCTTCCATAAGAATGTCCCCATAAAACATAAAAACCCAAAGTGTATGTGTGAGTAAGTGCGCGTGTGTGTATGTTGTGGTTAGCACCTTCTGAATTGTGCTGTGTGGACACACTGGTTTGAAACCGGAGAGCTGGCCTAGATCAGCACTGACTGAAGGCGATACACACACTGCAGTCCGTCAGGAGGTCAGACGCTAATCCACAACAACAAGCTGAGACGTGAGACCAGAAGAGCTGCTTCTCGTTTCTGTCTGGAGGTGAAATTAACTCTCTCTAGAGACCGGACTGTCGAGCGCAACAGAACAGACAAACACATTCATAAATTACAGGAGATTAGAAAGTAAATACTGAATGTGGTCTTGACACACAAGGTGTGTGTGTGTGCGTGTGTTAGTAATGATTGCAGTAATGGTTCTTTCTATTTAGCGGAGTTTCTCTTGAAGCCGATAGGGAAGTGACTTAAACTGCAGTTCATGGACTGGCCACTAGAGACAGACTCCAGAAGGAGCAGAATCTCATTGAGCTCATGTTAAAATGCCCAACTTTACAGCAGAAGAACACATGTTTACAGTCTGGGACAAACTGTGCTTTTGGTCTATACGGCTAATTTTACCCTTCATGACGACTGTGAGGGGGTGAATTTATTTTTAACTCATTCGTTTACATTATATAAAGCCTTAAAGTCCTGCATGATTAAGGGCGTGGCCACTTTGAGTGACAGGTGGATTGCTGTCTGTTAGTCGTCACCTCAGCTCCACCCACGTCCCGCCTCTTTGCCCATTTTCTGTTATCCGGGAGTGACGCGCTGACAAGATGGCGACGGCCAGCTCGACCCTACTTTACGCTTCAAAACTGCTCTTCAGAATCCTATGGGTGACGTCACGGACACTACGTCCATATTTTTTCACAGTCTATGGTCTATGGATCGACCCGGATTCCAATCCGCCTTTTACCGAGATCGCTTTTCTCTCTTTTCCCATCACATATAACATCAGAAAGGCATTTACTTTCAATAAAAATTAAGAACATTTTCCAAAAGTGCCTAACGAAATGTTTAATAATAATAAAAGCATTAATTGGGTAGGGTTAGGGATAGGGAGGGCTTTTATTGTCCCATTAAGGCGTCATCCATTTAATAATTTGAATAAATATAATCATTTACACTCTGTTATTATTGCATCCTGTTAATGTTCAACAATACTGAGGTGTGTATCTGTCAAAATAAAATATACATTGCATCTAATTACTATTTACACATTGTGAACTATTTACACAAACTACTTTTGGTATAAATATAATAATAATCACTATTTTCACTAGTATGCTAGCCTAGAAATCAAGACGCCCTCTAGCGGCAGTAAATGTAATTTGCAGTCAGTGTCTAGCAACTCTCCGTTGGCTTGCGAGCTGGAAAAAAACAAACTCTGGTCAGGCCAATCACATCGTGTATAGAGTCGGTGGGCGGGCTTAAAGGATTAGTTCACTTTTAAATAAACTTTTGCTGATAATTTACTCACCCCCATGTCATCCAAGATGTCCATGTCTTTCTTTCTGCAGTCGAAAAGAAATGAAGGTTTTTGATGAAAACATTCCATGGTTTTTTTCCATATAATGGACTTCAATGGGCTCCAAACGGTTCAAGGTCCAAATGACAGTTTCAGTGCAGCTTCAAAGGGCTTTAAACGACACCAGACGATGAATAAGGGTCTTATCTTGCCAAACCATCAGTTTCTGCGAGAAACCCAGCAGTATTTATGCTATTATTTTACCTCTTAACAGACAAACGTGATCGTCTCTGAGCTCCGCCATGACTTCCGGAAAGTAAGGTCAAATTAGATCGTGGTCATAGATGTATACGTAGATACCTCATTAGCGACTGCACGGATCAGTAGAATGAGGCATCAACTATCGATATATCTATGACCACGATCGAATTTGACCTCATGGAAGTTATGGCGGAGCTCAGAGACGATCACGTGGACATCTTGGATGACATGGGGGTGAGTAAATTATCAGCAAAAGTTTATTTAAAAGTGAACTAATCCTTTAACATAATGAGTTGCAGCGGTTCCGCGTGCTACTCGCAAACAAAGAAGCTGGCGAACATCGGTCTTTCGAATCTGCTTTGACCGCGACTCTGGCACTGCATTAAAAAAGGTGTATCCGGACCAGTATACTCCTGTGTACACTGCTGAAATTCGGAAGAATCCAGGAGTATACTGGCTGGATAGGTCAAATTCCATGGATCCGTATATGTCCGTATTCATCCGAAATGGTACCAAATCGGATGTATGTTGTGGCCGTATACTATGCTACAGCCATTTGCTGCCATGGCAAATAATCCCATCAAGTTTTTCACAGGAGACATTTTCACACCTCTAAACAGCTTTGCCTTCCATCCCCTATTGGTCCTTCATCTCAAACTGGATTGGTTGTTTTTTTTTAAACCACTCCCAAAACCCAGACTGCTATTGGAGGACAGGACGCATTGAAAACCCAGTCAAGTGACTTTATTGGTTACTTCTAAGGCTAAGGTTGGGCTAGGTTTTGTAGCATAGGGACTTGATTGGTTATAGGCCAGCTATGCAGATTTTGCTCATTAATATAATATATATATATATATAATATATATATATATATATATATATTATATATATATATATATAGCTTATTATATATATATATATATATATATCTATATATATATATATATATATATATATATAAAATAATCCCCTCTCCCTCCCAAAAGAAAAATACACACAAAACAATTTGAGAAAGTCTGAAATATTTATTAAAAAGGTATAAAAAAAAAAGAAATAACATTCTTAACAGCAATTTAAAAAAATTAATTGGTTTTATGGGAATCGCATGTGTTTTTGTTTAAATTGAGATAAAATAAATTGATTGCGACCACTTACGATAAATTTTTTTAGTAAATTCAACGAATAATTTTTTTCAGTGTACTCTCCGAATTCAGCCCCTTTGCAAAGCATGATGGGAAGTGAAAGTCTTGTTTGTTTGGTTTACTTGATTGAAACGTTATTTCAAAATGAAAACATCAAGTTATGTCAAAGAGTAACGGTTTTTAAGTCAGTTTAACATGAATCAATTACATTTGAACCAGAATCCTGATATAATTGTGTTAAATCAAGATGCATTGCTTGAATAAAGTGAACAGCATCATAAAATCATTTTTTGAGTGTGTATTGGGCATAAGATTAGTTATGAATGTGTGCATATTGGGAATAAATTTAATACATTTAGTTACCTATATAGCCTTCAGTAAATTAACATGTCTACAAAAGTGATTCATAAAACATATACATATCAGTTAAACATGTGTTTACCGTCTTCACTGACGAAAATGGAAAAACATTATCAGTCATATCTGCCCACTGACATGGTTTTCAAGCTATTTTTAACTAATTTTTTGGCCTTCAGAACATTTTAAAATGCATATATGTAGATCATAAAATTGTCCAAAATTGTGAGGTCTCCTGCCTAAACCTGCCTACATTGTATGATTAAGGGATGTACAATATGGTCATG